>JAWZYV010008341.1:600000-809904 GCA_038373885.1 Cheiracanthium punctorium
AGAATTTAGTGAACAGCTGAGGTAGATAGAAATAGACCCATATTTATTAAAACATGCCTTAAAATTGGAAATACATTTATCAAAAATTACGAAAATCTAAAATCGTTACATATTTTAGAGTAGCAATTAATAGAATTAGGATTCAGATTAAAATGTTGACTACACTTCCACACTGACTAAAACCAAGGTATTACCATCGACTATAAGTCAGTGTCAGCAGTTGTTGTGTGTGATTATGGCAACGCTACACTAGGGCGATCTGCCAAGGGGGGTGCCTTGGTAGAAGGACTTTCTAAGGGGTTCTAACGCGTGTTCACGTTACATCTGGAGAAAACCTACCAAAACTCCAGACCTTTAGATCTACAGCCGCGCTATAGGACCCCAACCAGGGACCTTCACACTTCGGCCATCTACCATTTTCAGTGGCATAATCACTGTACCAGTTAGTGTCATCAACTTTTATGAACCATTTTTTTGTAATTAATACTTTATGTTAATTTAATATTAAAAATACAAAAAACAGTCAAAAGCAGTTTGAAAAAAATCAGTTTGTACATTTTGTGCAATACAGACTTTCACTTGCGAGGCCAAAGTGAAAAATTTCTGCCAATGCATTTGCAGGTTTCTGTTTCACAATGATAATACATGCATCAATAGATTTAAAAACACTTCAATGTAAACGTATTTCCAACAAACTTTTATAAAATTAAATTTAAATTCGCTCTTATTGATTGTTAGACGTAATACACACACTATAAAAAGTTTTTCTTTTCTCCATAATTGTTACATTCCAAAATTATACGCAGGTCGCTAATGATCGTACAAAAACTGGTGTTCTTCCATAAATCATTCTGCGTTTGAAAGTCAAAATCCACGTTGTTTAATGGCGTCGTAAATCAACGAACAATGTGTTATTCATTTGTCTTGCAAAAGGCATGCTGTCAAGTAAGCTGTGCGATAATGTATCGAAAAATATATTAGAATTTGATCAAGTGATAAGCGAAAAAAGAACTTTCTTTCTTCAGAACGCGATCTTTATAAGAGCTTTTCTTCTCAGAAATCCGTAGATAGTGTTTAAAACTGGAAAAAAAAGTCGAGATCTGTTATTTTAAGTAATTTAAAACTAAAAAGTTCGTAAGTGTATTTAACAGATTTTTTTTTTATTTTCAAGTAAAAATGAAAATGTTACTCAGTTAAAGAATTCGAAATATTAAGACTAGAATGTAAAAATATAAAATATTCAATTAGAGAGTAATAACCTATTTGTAAATTTTATTTACGAATTGCAGTAGTTATGCTTCAGTAAGGAAAATTTTAAAGTTTAAATAAAATAATATAATATTTTAGTCCATAAATTTTAGTTTTGAAAAGTGACATAAATATATTATGGCGTCATATTTGTTGTGGAATCAGTGAACTTCATACGTTCTCCTGTTTGGATGACAAATATCCCAGACTACATTTTTTAAAGTTTCAAATGAACGACCATTTAACCCTTTGAGGCACAACCCTTTCCCAATGCTGAAAAAAGGGCAGCCGTTGCCATCGCTCGACTCAACTACCAGCAAGATGGCGGACTATCGAAACGTTCATCGCGTGCCACAGATCTAGAGACCCTTTTTTTGACGACAGCTGTTCTCGCGTTCTTCCAATTTTTGGGAGATGTCAGTACTGTTAAAAATAATCGTGAATATTTTTTTACGGAAATAACGTGCTAAAAAGTAAAGGAGTCTAGTGGAGCTATGTCACCCGCAGCTATTTTTATAGAAATCAAATCTATTCTTCGTGACTGGCAACAGTCAAAACGTCAGAGTTTGGCGTTCCCGTAGTGGACACACTGCGCGTTAAAGGGTTAAAAGACAAAAATGCAGTAAAATGAGCTCATTTTGTATTTATTTTAATGAAATTATGGTATAAAAGCATTAATTTAAATTGCAACTATAAAGAGGAAAAAATATTACGAATAGTTCAAAATGTAAAAAAATAGGATTTACGATGTATAAGTAACATCGTAAGATTTCATTTAAGTTCACCTTATAAAATCGCATCTAAATAAATTTTATAAAATGTTATTGGCCATATATGTAAAATTCCATTGAGAATGCTTTTCTCACATGGTAAAGCTTTAGAAATTTTCTGCAAATAAGCTCAAGTGGGATTTTGTATACAGCGGGTTGTTGCAAACCAGCCGTTCTAGATTACAAAGTAAATTTAGAAGAACAAGATATTTGTAAAAACTTGTCTACAGCACAGCGGATAGAGTGTGATTATCCCGTGAATTGAATGCAACATATTTTCATCCTGTCTCTCCTAACGCATTCTAAAATAATTGTTTTCTGAAGATTTATTTTTCTGTATCTAATCAATTTTTTAAATCAGGGAATCGCGCAAAAAGCAAGTTGTTTTCACTGTTGTCAAGATGTTTTATAGCAGTTAAACAGAAAATTAACCTTTGCTTTACTCAATTGCAAATATTTTATGTTAATACTTTAAACATTACCCGAAACTGTTTTCCCTTGGGGTAGTTGTATACATTGGTGTAATCATGTGTAGTGTAATGGACTTATTTTTTAATTTCATTTGCTTGTAATTACATTACACTTACATTTTCGACAATCAGTATCGAATACAATAAAACACTTTTTTATTATATGAACATTTTACTTAAAATGCAAATAACTCAAATTGATTTAATACTCATTCATATAGAAGGTATCCCAAAAAGGTGGTAAAGGGCTTTAATTCTTTATCTATTAGAGTTAAGTGGGTAATGTAAATTGAAAAAAAGTGTCCAAAATAAGGTCGTAAAAAAATTACCCTACAAAATATCCTCTTTTTCATTTTAAAAAGGTTACCCTTTTTAAATTTGTATACGATTCCCGTACAAAAAATTTCTCCCTTAGTAAAATGTGCCCCATATACTAATGATGTGACAAACAAATTTGATAATTATATCCTTAAAAGTGTCAGAGATATGAAGATAAATGCAACGCTGACTTAAACCACTTTAAAAAGGCTTTCGCAGGGAAAAAATCACGTCGAATGATCGCATTTCAGGGGTCGAGCAGAAATTATGGAAGAAAATCATTTTTCCCACTCTAGCAATAAACGCTTACATTCAAATTCGTGCATAGCCCTCGATCATTTTTCTTTAAAGATATCTCTGAGATGTTGTATAATATAAAGCTGAAATTTGGTATACTACCTCATGAGTGTATGGGGCACATTTTGCTAATTGGGAACTTTTCTGTACGTGGATTGTATATAAATTTAAAATTTGTAACTTTCTGTAAATGTTCGAGAGGAATTTTTTTCTTTACGGAGTCTTATTTTCAACATTTTAAATTTATTTTTTACTGCCCACTTATCTCTATCAGATAAAGAATTAATCCTCATTTGCAGCTTTTTGGGACACCCTGTATAATTTCCTGGTATAATAAAAGCTGAGCCAAATAAAGTACAATAATTAATGTAAAAGTAGAATGGAACGAAAAATAATAAGCACTGTCACCATCTTCAGGAGCCACGAACAGTGGATTATAATTAAAAGCAAACAAAATAGTAGGGTTTCGGTTGTGTGGCATATCCAAAGAGATATTCACTCCACACGTTCTGGGCTCTACCCTACTATAAAAAAAAGGAAAAAAAAATCTCGGCTGTTCGAGCCTCGTCAGGGGGAGACCCCCCGTGAACCCCCCTAATTTTTTAGCTTCATTATTGCCATATTAAAACGATATTAATTGACGAACGATATTATGTCATTTTATCGCTCATCTTTCGCGTATTTCGCCTGATAACCCTAAGTTGAAATTTTTATGAGTGTAACCTATTTATACAAAAATACATGTGAAGCATATTCTACAGCTTACGAAGTATTGTAACAATAGATTAAAGCTGTTGTGTACAAATAGTATTTAAATATATGTAAAAAATACATGTGAAGCATATTCAACAGCTTACGAAATATTGTAACAATAGATTAAAGCTGTTGTGAACTAATAGTATTTAAATACATGTAAAATTATGTCGCTTTTTATGTCGAATTTTTGGGACACATTTTTCAATAAAGGGTGCTGAGAGATAAAATGACATAGTCATTAAAAGAAAGCAGAAAGATATCAAATTAATAAAAATAGCATTGAAAGATCGACATACCAATCTGTAATGGTTGATAGCACGTGGAAGACGAGTAAAACGTGTTGCCAGTGTTAAGAATTGTAAAAAGTGATAACTGGTATTGGCACAAAATAAAAGCGTAAAAGTGGAAAGAAGAATGTAACGGTTTTGCCAAATACTAAAGGGTAATATTAGTATACTTTATGAGTATCCAGGTAAATTAATTAAATTAAAGATATATATAGAATAATAATAAATTAAAATTATTGAATAAAATAGATAGTATAGCCAATTAAATATATTGTTTTTAAAAATGATAATGATTATTAATAGCGACAAAGTATGAATAATAAGTTAGTTTATGACAGAAGATATTTGTCCCTCCTCTGGAATTGGTTCAAAATTACGGGACCCCGAGCTAAGACGGACTTCCTCCCACTGGGGCTCATTGAAATGGAAGCCGCTCCTTCAGCCCATCGCCTGCCTATATAGGGGGATCTCTCGCCGCAACGCGGTTGCCAGAGGGCATTATCAACAACAACCACAACAACAATGACAGAAGATTAATCTAATAAATTTAAAGAGTGTTTTTGTATTATAAAATATAAGTAAGGCAGAATAATCACAATATCGGAACCCCCCCTTTTTTTTTCTTCCAGATATATATATGCATGCATGCATATACACATCCAGATTGTTTTTATACATATTACTCTTTTTTATGAAAAAAAAAAACTTATTCGCAGTTGGGCGAATAAGTTCCATCGCAATTGCAACCTTAAAACCAAAGCCCCACCCAACCTCCAGTAAATTAACAAAGACAATAGACACATCATCATCAAGAATTGTATATAATAGATTTTAGGAATTTAGTAGGAAAGTTATATTGTCTAGCTGACAGAAAAGGTGATTTAAAATTGGAAACTTTAAAATCTTCAGAACAGAGAAACTTGATTCTACAGCAGTGATTATAGATGATATTGCGGAATACAAGGATTATGTAAGCAGGAGGAAAAATGAGTAAAGCTATTTACTTTAAAGCTAAAATCTTTTCTGTTATCATATATATTGAAACTAAGGTTATTTTTAGGAGTGATGGAGATACTTAGATCTAGAAAACTAACAGAATTGTTAAGCATATCATTTTTAATTAATTCTAGAACAGAAGGATATTTTATTGGGACGATAACGTTATTATTATTAGTAGTGTTTACTAGTAAGATATCTATATATCGTTTAAGTATGATATGTGTATTAGTGTATTCTTTCTCATAGTAATATAAGAATAGATCTGCAAGGTAACTGGATGCTGAACGACCTTGTGGTATATCACGATTTTGTAGATATATTTTATTGTTATGTAGAATATAATTATTATAGATAATAAATTTGGAAAGACAATTGAAATAAGTTATTACAACATGGGATGGAAGCTTAATATTTTTAACACAAGATTCAAATAATTCATTAATTACATTGTAAAGGTCGTCAAGAGGAATATTTTTAAATAAATCTTTAAAATCATACATATATAAAGAGGTAATATTACTAATATTACATATTGTATTGCGTAGATCATAAATATTTCCTATAGAGTAATCATTATGTTTTACAAAATACTCATGCATAACAGACAATAATAGAAGTTTACTTGCTACATTGTTATATGTATTACATCCTATTGTAACTGTTCGAAACTTTAAAGGAGATTTATGAAATTTAGGGATTAGTACAATGTAAGGATAGTGTAGATTGCTATGTTGTAGGTTGAGAAGTTTATGGAAAGCCAGAATTTTTTTATTACAGACTACAGTAGAAAGATTAGTAGAGGAATAGATACTGTTATTTACAATTGAAGAGGCTAACAAGTTGTTATATAACTGTTTACATATAAAAGCATAATTATTGGAGGATTTATCGGCATAAGTAATTATGAAATGCTACTTTATAAAGTCTATTTGAGTATGAAAATGTCTATTGACAGGAGATCTGTATTTTACATATTTAGCAATATTGAGCTTAAAGATTGAAAGTACTTTCACTTTGCAAGTAGTGAAGGTTTCAAAAGGAGTGTTGTATTTTAAGGCAGTATTATATATGTAATAATCTAAATCATTCTATATATGTATATATATATATATATATATACATATATAGAATGATTTAGATTTTTACATATATATACATATATATATATATATATATATAGATAGATAGATAATAATTAAATATATATGTATATAAATTTAAAAATAACTAGCTTCAAAAAACACTCTGCTTTACTTTGATGATATAGTTTCTTTGTTACAAATAAGTGGAATAAATAGGTAACCCTTCATTAATTTTCCTAAAATACATTTCAGCATATTATCAAAAAAATCCCTTTATGAAAGAGCCTCTTTATGGGAAAACTTGTAATGAAAGAATATTTGAGGGCAAATCTCTATTTAAAAAATATAAAAAAGCGAAATGAATAACCGTACATTGATCAAAACAAGAAAAGGAAAAAAAAATCACCAAATTAGGTTAAGAGATTCATTCATTCATTCCTCCGCTGGCAAATGAGATTATGTGATTGATTTCATTTCAGCAAAATCTGTAGAGCTAGTTTTTTCCAGAATTACATTTCCCGGTCAAGATAATTTAATAACAGCAGCAGGTTCAGAGAGACGTAAGAAAGAGTTAAACCCCCATTTGAAAAATGGTTGGACTTTAATCATTTTTAACTTTCTCACGCTTCTTTTTATCTGCAATCACCAGCAACGTTTTTCCTGTATTTTAATATCTTTTGAAAGGAAACGTATGTCTTTATTTTTGTTCTCGTAACTTCTTTTTTAATTAATTTATTCAAGCCTTTTATGCAAGCATGCATGTTTTCATGTTTTGTTAGTGTTTGGGAAACATTCTTAAAGTTCCAAAATCGCGTAAACGATATGGTAATAAATCAACAATTTTTTAAAATCTCCGAACTTTATGTATATAAAGAAGGAAATAGTTGTTGTAGTTATTGTGTGAATGAAAACTATACATAATATTTATGACAATTTAATCATACAAGTTCGAAATTAAACGTCAAGTTACATAACTTTCACTCTGCTGCATCTAATTAAAGAAAGATAGCGAACTTAAATAAATAATTTCATAAAACATTGCACATCCTATATTGTCAATGACAATCTTTCTGTGCTAATTTTTTCCAAGTAGTTTAAATTTAGTAATTTAAGCTGTTTAAAAAGTTAGCGCAAGCAAAGGAAAGAAGAAAGACAGATGTACAATTATTAATCTTTTCACATTTTTCTGACTGTAAAAAAAAATAATTTTGTACAAATAAAGAGGAACTATTAATAAAAGAGGTAAGTAGTACATTCAAAAAAGAAGAAAAGGCATACGTATATATATATATATATATATATATATATATATATATACACGTATATACATATACGTATATATATATATGTATGTATACATATATATACATATGTATATATATGTATACATACATACATACATACATATATATATATATATATGTATATGTATATACAGGGTGAATCTAAACTCTTGGACAATATGAGGTGATAGAGCACATAATAAGGAATCAGAATCACATAGCAATGTTGGGTCGGCAACATCGTCTTCATGTAGCTGTTAATAATCCCTATGGAAAAAGTGCTGAAACAACAGTGCACTTTCCGACCATTGTTCGTCAGAAACTAATGTATTTTTCTCCGAAAACAGAAGACTAAAATTCATAGTTTAAAAATTCTATTCTATTTCCCGGATGAAATTTTTGGAGACGAGCCTACTGATTATGAAACTTGGTTAATAAATTAGACGAACACTTCGATACTTTTCACAAAGTGATTATTACCAGGTAAGTGAAAACTGCGTTTTTGACCCCACATTGCTATGTGATTCTGATTCCTTATTATGTGCCCTATTACCCCTTAAAGTTTTGCCCAAGAGTTTAGATTCACCCTGTATATATATATACATTCATGCATACATATTATATATATATATATATATATATATATATATATATATTTAAAAATAGTATATATATATATATATATATATATATATATATATATATATATATATATATATATATTATATATATACTATTTTTAAAACATTTTAACGATACATAAATACCAGAAAAATAAATAAGAAATTATTAACAATTCACTTTATGAATATTTACTTACATTCATTACTTAATTTCTCCTAGTTTTCTACAAAATTGCAACATTCTGTTCCTTTCGATATTTTTATTTATCCATTGCAGATTATATTTCTTAGTTTTACATTATATTATTCGGAAATGCTCTAATAAGAGATTTATGGCAAATTTATAAAATGGGAGCTGTTTACTAGACGTTTATGTTTTGAAGAATTACTTATGTTTACACGTTCTCTTCAGCTTTCAAAGAAATCTTTAAGGAAAAAGCAATTTCAATCGCTTACTGTGGTTCCAACTTGAATTATAGTAATTTTATTTTAGAATTTTACAAATACATTTTTAATGTAGCTCAGTATTAGGCAATAACTTAGACTGATATATAATAAACAATTTTATACGTAACTGCACTTAATTTTCAAACAATCAAATATTATATTTCCAGTTCAAGCTCCACATAAAATGCTTCACACAAAACGGCATAGTCAAATTTTTGGAGAAGCGTGTAATTTAAGCAGTTAAAAAAATAACTCGAACCAATGATTTTTAAAAACACTTTAAAGAATGATGTTTTTAATTTAATATGTTCAAAAGCTAATAGAGTGGAAAATAATAAATAATATTTATTGAAATATACGTTATTTATTTATGTAGATAAATGAGTAATTTTGCGGCATTTATTTTACTCAATGTTTCATCTTTCTCACCTTTGTACGTAATTTATTTTAAGAGTGGACACAACCGTTACTTTACAATCAATATGTATATAACACAAGCAATGTACATAGCATATAGGATAAAAATCGTGAGAGATAGCCATAGTTCCTTTTTTATTGAAACAGAATAAACAATACTTATTCTATAAATAATTCTTTACTGATATTATAATTGTTGATAATGAGTCTTCTGAAAATCAACATCAGATAAAGTTTGTGCAAGAGAAAAATAGCCCCATAAAATGATTAAAACAAAGCAGGCATCAGGGTAAATTGCTCATAGTATCATGGGCCTATTGAGCAATGTAAGATTCGTCTTTCCCTTCCCTTTCCCTATCATTACTAATTTTATTACTTGTTCTAAATAATTTATCTAATCATGCAAATAATTGAATGTTGAATATGCAATTCGGCTAAGAAATGAAGTCATTATTAGAAAAGTTTTTTCCAAGGTAAGTATTTTAAGTGAGCCTTTAATTCGACTCGGTTTATTCCCTAACATTGATCCAATGCAATCCCTCAGACTCATGGAAACAATATCAGGGTTTCTTTGCAAAATAATTTCAAGCAATCATAACTTGTCTTTTCTTTTGTTCTATTAAACTTGTGCTTTATCTTTAACTGTTCAGCACACATAAAGACAATCATTCGCATATATTTTTATTGCATCATTCTAATGACTGGAATTTTTTCTCCATTTTCATTATCAAGAACTGATTTTGGAGCCATTGATTCTTTTTCATCAGTCGCAATTGTATACTTTGTCTCAAACATTTCTCGAGCTATGCAATAAATGGCTGATGCATTGTACTCACACATTTCTCAGTTTGTTTTATAATGCATGACAGATTTCGAACAATCTATTGTCTAATAACCACTCTTAGTAACAACTTTCCTGTAGTACTTTCTTCATACACATAACAAAAATAATCATCTGTTAACTAACTATACGAATAGCTTCATAAACTAATAAGGTTATCTAAACCGGATCTCATATGGCAATTTCTCCTTTTTCATCAGGTGAGCGATAAGAATATTTGAAATTTACCCATTTATGCCTCGTGTCCCTTTTTTGGGACGGAATTTTCGCTATTAGTCGAAAACGTTATTTATTTTTCCTAACCTTTATTCACGAGTATTGAACCTCAACTCCACAAAATATTTTAACATTACGAAGTAGAATGTAGACATTTCAATTTTTATGCCTACTAATTTTATAAGACATCACCCCTTGTTCAAGAAGTTGACATCAGAAATGTATCTATTATTCCTGGTATTAGCAAAAATCGAAGAAAGTCGCAAAAATATTTGGGCACAAATGGGTTAAAGAAGCAAATCAACGCAATTTTGAGGTAAAAACATAAAATTATGAATTATGCAATTAACTAAAATAACTCAAATAATTAACATTAAATATAGTATTTTCGATTGATATAAGACCCTACTATTAAATTTTAGCAGTAGCATGTACATGAAAGATTATTTGCTTATTATTCATTCAAGGTTTTGTTCGTATGATACTTCCGTGTTTCCTTTCGAAGTAAGGTATTCGCAAAACAGTTCCGACAAGTATAAAAAAATATTCATCAGTGACGTAAGGCAATCTCTGATGAAGTTAATTACATATTTTTAATTAGTTTAGATTTTAATTTCGCTAAAATGGATATATTTACTTGGAATAAAATCGTAAAACTTATTAGTGTTGAGGCTGATAAGCCACAGGTTCGATACACTAAGTTGCAGAACACAAATTACAAAGACTGCGGATGCTTTAAAAACTGTATTTTTTAAGCAGCAGTATAAAAAGAATAATTTAAGTCTAGTGGTGGCCTAGCGTCGAAAAAAATACCTGTTTACTTGACAAATGAAAATTCTGTGTTTACCACCAAACGCTCGATCCTGTCATCCTCCAGGTAAAAAAAAATGGCTGCCTTCTATTCTTTCGTTTTATCGTGCTTTAAACATCTGTTATGACAATAATTCCTGAAATTAACTACCTCAAAGCCTTGTCGTGGACAGAGGCTACAGTTCCTCAACAATCGATTATGCTTTGAAGAAATTAACCCATTTGTGACCACATATTTTATCGATTTTCTACGATTTTTGCTAATACCAGCAATGATAGATAAATTTCTGATGTCAACTTCTTGAACAAGGGATGATTGTTTTTAAAACCATTATGAATAAAAATATAAATGGCAACATCCTACTTGGTCATGTTAAAATATTTTGTGGAGTTGAGGTTTTAATACTAGCGAACAAAGGGTAGGAAAAATAAATAACGTTTTCGACTGATAGCGAAAATGCCGTCCAAAAAAAGGGACACTAGGCATAAATGGGTTAAGTAATCCGCTTAAAGTCGTATCATCCCAGCCTCCCACCACTAAAGACACTGTTGTCCTACCTTAGTTTCCTAATATTAGTAATCGTATTACCAAAATTCTCAACAGATTCAATTTTAAAGCTATTTTCTCGCCCACTTATAAATTAACTTTTTCGTATCTCAAAGATCCCATCGAGACGTTGAATTCATGGGGCATTTATAATATTGTTACGAATTTTCGGGGTAACCCGCTGCTCTGTGGCTTAAAATGGTTTAAAATTCGTATTCTACGCTTCAAATAGATAAATTTTGCTTTTTGTTGCATCAAAATCGGCCAATTAGAACCGGAGAATTGGAGGTTTCGGTTTGCCATTGTTTTTCAATGGAGGTTCTAGAAATCTCGAGAAATATTAGTCCTAGAGCTTAGATCTCTTCACTTTTGAGGACTTATTTTTGGCGCCAAATTTGGCGATATTTCGCCAAAAGTCGCCAAGCTTGGCGACTTTTTGGTCATTTGGCGCGTTTTCCCAATGGGACCTGGAACTTGTTTTTCCTGCATCAAAAACGCATAATAACCTAACATTTATCTTCTATGACATAGTCAAAATTCACGCTTATGTAGAATCCTCGAGAAATTGACTTCTGGAAGCTGGTCGCAGCTTCTGCCTCGGATATATATAGAACCACGCATTGCCCCGAAAGTTCAGTGCGAGTTGAACGCTCAATGTGTGAAGAGCTGTCCGGGAGAGTACGCTTGCTTTAATAGTGCTATAGAAGCCGTGTTTTAGCTTGCTTTACGAAGCTGTTTTCAAAGTGCTGTGTGTAAATTCTTCATTGCTGTGTCTTAAGGGATTGTGTACGGTATCTCTTGAATATTTTCACTGAATTTTTGCCTGTGAAAGTGACTTATTTTGTGTGAGAAATACAGCATTTGTGAGAGCTTCTGATCTAAGAGAACTGTTAAAAGCACATTACTGTTTAATTGTGCTTGTGAATTTTGTACAGCTGATTGTTCCACGAAGTTCTAGAAGCAATAAAGTTATATTCCATCCTGACCAGTGGACTTTTTACCAGCACGTTCTACACCAACTGGACTTTAGAACGACGAACCCCGGAAACAAGAAGAGCAGTTCCGCAACATTTGGTGTCAGAAGTGGGATTCGATGCAGGAAATGAAATCCGGACAAGATGAGATAAAAAAAAGAGATGAAATCCGTATTGGACGAGTTAAAGACAGCACACAATGAAGTGAAAACCGGATTGGAGGAGTTAAGAGCCGCACACGACGCTGTGAAGATCGGACTGGAAGAATTAAGAGCCGCACACGACGAGATGAAATTCGAACTGGAGCAGAAAATAGAAGCCGGGCTGGAAGAAATGAAATCCGGACTGGAGGAAAAAATACAGACAAATCAAGAAAAAATAGAGAAGAGAATATCGATACTAGAAGAAAGCCAAGCGAGAAACGTGAAAGAGTTGCGTGAAGAATTTGAGAATAAAATTGAGGAAAAACTGGACTCTCTAGTGAAGATGGGAAAATTGCCTGAAAACATCAAGTTGTCGTCACGCCGCCCAACAGTAAAACT
Organism: Cheiracanthium punctorium; assembly: GCA_038373885.1. Taxonomy (NCBI): domain Eukaryota; kingdom Metazoa; phylum Arthropoda; class Arachnida; order Araneae; family Cheiracanthiidae; genus Cheiracanthium; species Cheiracanthium punctorium. The sequence continues at coordinate 612,928 of JAWZYV010008341.1, forward strand.
AACGACCTATGATGGAAGGACTCCCTGGGAAGCTTATAAGACCATATTCTTGATCGTCTCCAAAGCCAATGGTTGGAGCGAGTCCGAGAAAGCGGATCAACTGGCCGCTTCCCTTAGCGGAGACGCAATTAACTTACTACAAGCCATCGGAGTAACGAAGATAGGAGAATTTGAAGCCCTAGCCAGTGCCTTGGAGATGAAATATGGAGAGAAGTGCCAGAAAGAATATACTAGAATCCAACTTAAGTCAAGGATGCAGAGATCTGGAGAGACCCTGCAAGAGCTGGCTTCGGACATAGATAGGCTGTGTCATCTAGCCTACATGGACCACCTTAATAATGTCCGAGAAGAAATGGCGGTGCGTCATTTTATTGAAGCCATCCGTGATCCAGAAACCCAAAAGTCACTTATGTTGGAGGATTATCAGGATTTGAAATCTGCTCCCGTCCTCGCAATGAAGCTAGAAGCAGCTCAGCGTTCCGTCAGGAAAGATCGGCATGCTGCTAGAGCTGTCACGGTCCAAGAGGTAGCTGACAAAGACACAGAGATCGTCGAGAACAAGTTAAAGAGAATTGAAGATCTCATAGAACGAAAATTAAGATCCGATAGAACGAGAGATGGCCCAAAGAAAGTGAAATGCTGGAAGTGTGGCGTCGATGGTCATGTACAAAAGCATTGTGGTCGAAAGTCTCATGAGCAGCAAGAGAACTCTAAGAACATGAAAGAGGGAAACTAGGAGGTGGCCATCTCGCGGGGCGGAGGTTGCCAGATAGTCAAAAGCCCCACCTAAAAGTCTTGCAGATTTCATCAGTGAATGGCGGCAGTATTGGACTCTTCGTACTGGGATACGTTAATGGTTCCTAATGCCGCATGGTGATTGATACTGGAGCGAACGTAACCATCATAAGGACGGATCTGGCCAAGAAATTAAACTTGAAGATTTTCTGGACTCCGCCCTCGCTGACCCTCCAGACTGTGACAGGTGACAAGATCGAAGTGGGCGGAAAAGCGCAAGTAGAAATCACGTTTGGAAATGCCAGATACGACCATGTGGTATATGTCGCCAATATTACAGACTCTTTTATTCTCGGACTCGACTTTTTAAAATCGCACAAATTTAACTTGGACTTTAAGAATAATGAGCTTCGTTCAGACTCAGAAGAAATAGCTGCGTTCGATATTAAAAATGAAACTATTTTACCTGTTCAGCAAATAATAGCCCAGACTGATATCACTCTACCTCCCAGAACTGATTCAATAATTTCTGGAACAGTAAAAGAAAGCAATAAATTCCTCTTTGGATTAATCGAACACCCAAAGAATAGTGATTCCGTCAGAGGCGTACTTGGTAGCAACACTTGTGGACTTGTCGAGAACAGAAATTCCAGTTAGAGTAGTAAATGTGACGGACAAGTCGAAGGTGATAAAGAAAAATGAAGTGTTGGCGACATGCACTCCGAACTGATCCCGAAACTGAGTCCGAAGTGATCCCGAATAGACGTCCGCAGTCCAGAACTGGAGTCGTCCCGAGAATATCCATGACTTAAGAAGTTTTCTCGGTCTGTGTACTTACTATCGAAAATTCGTGAAAGGCTTTTTTCAAATTGCAAGACCTCTTCACAAATTGACCGAGACTGGACAGAAATTTCTATGGTTTGAGGAATGTGAGGACGCATTCAACGAACTGAAGACGGCTTTAACATCTTCGCTGATCCTGTCGTATCCTCACCCTGACAAGCCATTTATCCTGGACACAGACGCAAGTAAGGAGAGTGTTGGAGCAGTTTTTTCCCAGGAGATAGATGGCCAAGAACACGTCATTGCTTACTGGAGCAAATGCCTTTCAAAGGCAGAAAGTAACAATTGTGTTACGAGAAAGGAACTTCTTGCTATCATTAAAGCCGTGGAGCACTTCCATCATTACCTGTACGGACGAAAGTTCCTGCTCCGAACGGACCATGCCTTTTAACCTGGCTTCTAAATTTCAAGAATCCAGAGGGCCAAATAGCCCTGTGGATACAGCGATTACAAGAATATGACATCGAGATACGTCATCGGAAAGGGTCATCTCATGGAAATGCAGATGCTTTGTCGAGAAGGCCCTGCATAGACAGTTGTCGCTATTGCTCCAGGGCAGAGAAAAATTACCATCTGAAACATCCCGTTGTCCGCCAAGTTACATCATCGTCACCATCTCAAGATCCCTGGAGTGACGAAAATGTTCGGGCGGACCAATTAGCAGACAGTGACATCAAACCTATTGTGGAATTTATGGAAAAATCCAGCACTAAGCCCAGTTGGCAAGAAATATCATCTTACAGTCCGGCAAGAAAACAGTACTGGGCTTTATGGGATTCGCTTCGCCTGAGGAATGGAGTCCTGTATCGTAAATGGGAGTCGGACGACGGCAAGATGCTCAAGCTTGTGACGCCTGTGCCGCCCGTAAAGGCCCGAAGAAACGAAGCCGTGGAATACTACATCGTTATAATGTAGGAGCGCCTTTTGAGAGGATTGCCCTCGACATTCTGGGACCTCTTCAGCGAATTTCGGATGGCAACAAATACATCCTAGTTGTCATTGACTACTTCTCTAAATGGCCCGAAGCGTTTCCTATTCCCGATCAAGAAGCTACGACCATAGCAGAGGTACTGGTGCAAGAATGGATTTCCAGATATGGAACCCCTCTGCAACTTCATTCCGACCAAGGAACGAACTTTACCTCTGCAGTCTTTAAAGGACTATGCCAACTTCTCGGAATGGACAAAACCCAGACTACGCCTTTACACCCACAATATGACGGCATGGTGGAGAGGTTCAATCGCACAATTTTAAACAACCTCTCGCTTCTGGTATCTAGGAATCAAGAGGACTGGGACAAGAAACTCCCCCTCTTCCTGCTGGCCTATAGGAGCGCCGTCCATGAGACTACCGGCTTCACACCTTCCCAGATGCTGTTCGGCAGAGATCTTCGTCTTCCCGCCGATCTAGTGTTCGGCCGCCCTCCAGATGCGCCTTCATCGCCAGAGGAGTACGTGGAAAACCTTCGGGCACGGTTTGAAGATGTGCATCATTTTGCTCGTTAGCGGATCAACCTGGACACTGATAAGATGAAGACTCGCTACGACACGAAGGCTACGGAATACGAGTTCAACGCAGGTGACAAAGTTTGGCTATGGAATTTTACTCGACGGAAAGGCCTGTCTCCCAAGCTGCAATCGCCGTGGGACGGTCCTTACACAGTCATAAACCGGCTGAATGACGTCATCGTACGGATTCGTAAGTCACCAAACTCGAAGCAAAGAGTTGTACATTACGATCGGCTAGCCATCTACAGCGGTTGTAATTAGCTCAGACCATGGCCACTATGGCGTAATTCCTATTTTCTTTCATCTCTCATTTCTTTCCTGTCTTTCCCTTCTCTTCCTCTTTCCTCAACTCTCTTTCACTCACTACTTACGCCATGTTTAGTGTACATATTTGTAATATATTAGTTTTCATTAATGCCTATTTGTTTATTATTGTTGGCAGATATTGCCAACATAAAGAGGGCGACTAAAAAGAATTGATTTCGAAGAAAAATCGCGAATAATATATTTACTTAAAATTAAATAAAGAATTTCGAACGGTACTTACCCCAATCCAATACGCTTCTAGCCTGCAAATTTAAACCGATAACTGGCCACACGAATTACACAAATAACTAAAGAATAACATTAGCACCTTTTGGAAATGAATAGATGCAATGAATGAAAATTATATTTATTTGGAAATGAATAGATTTCGAATAAGTTTAAGTTATCACCGCCGAATTGAATAACAAAAAAGATATGCATACAACTGCGTAATAATCAGTGAGAATCTGCTTGTCGAATGCAAACCAGAACCCAAACCTCTCGAGAGGGATTCTGGGTGAAAAGCAGAGTTGCCACTTCTCTTCTCACAAACTCTCTTCTCGGAAGTGGTGTACATTTAAAGTTGACGAAAAGCAGTCTCTAAATGAATCGGAATTTCTTTCCGAACATTTTCCCGGGGGGCGAGTCGATTGCTGGCAGACGGGCAATCTGCTTAACAGAACGCTTGAAGAGCCCTTTCGCCGTCTTCAGAAAAACGACTCGAACCACGTCGTCCGTGCCAGGGTGTGTGGCAGTGACTCTAGCTAGGTTCCAGACCCCATCAAGGCTGGTGGAATGTTTACTAAAACTAGGTCACCGACTTGCAGATTTGGAGTCTCAGTTTTCCAAGTCTTTCGGGTAGTTAGTGAGTGCAGTTATTCGCGCTGCCAGCGTCTCCAAAACGAGGATTGTAGACTTTTCATCAAGTTCCACCTGCAAGAGAGGTTTAAAAATTGGTTAGCGAGAGGTTCAGTAGACGGGGAAGGGAGTTGGAGTAAGGGAGCTACGATCAAGAAGTGCCCCTGTGTTAAGGAATGTAAATCAGTCGGATCGGTCGGAGAGTGCAAAGCTCTTCGAATGATAAGAGACTTCCACGTGAAATTTTGACTAAATGTCTTTTCGCAATTTTTATGGCCGCTTCCCAAAGACCACCAAAGTTTGGTCCATATGGTGGTATGAAATGCCACGAGAGGTGTAAGTTAGATAAATAGTCCTGTACTATGGCATATTGCGATAATTGATTCAAAGTTTTAATATACGAGGAGGCACCAACGAAATTACGTCCGTTGTCCGAATAAATATCAGAAGGACAACCCCGTTGGGCAATAAACCGCTTTAACGTGTGTAGATTATACGTGTGTAGAACGTGTGTAGAACCGAACAATTATGTTTATGATTTATTACAGTGTAATTATTTATTATGCTGATTATTTATTTATTAATGTGTATTTGCTTATTGTGTTATTGATTACTTGCTTGAATTATGTTTTTAAGATCTTGTTAAGTGTTATACAGTGTAGGTACTTGTGTGATCTCCTAACTAGGGATTGTACTGTCCGGGACGTGCAGTCCTTGGGAAGGGGGCAATGTTACGAATTTTCGGGGCAATCCGCTGCTCTGTGGCTTAAAATGTTTTAAAATTCGTATTCTACGCTTCAAATAGATAAATTTTGCTTTTTGTTGCATAAAAATCGGCCAATTAGAACGGAGATATGGAGGTTTCGGTTTGCCATTGTTTTTCAATGGAGGTTCTAGAAATCTCGAGAAATATTTGTCCTAGAGCTTAGATCGTTTCACTTTTGAGGACTTATTTTTGGCGCCAAATTTGGCGATATTTCGCCAAAAGTCGCCAACATTGGCGACTTTTTGGTCATTTGGCGCGATTTTCCCAATGGGGCCTGGAAGTTGTTTTTCCTGCATTAAAAACGCATAATAACCTAACATTTATCTTCTATGACATAATCAAAATTCACGCTTTATGTAGAATCCTCGAGAAATTGACTTCTGGAAGCTGCTCGCAGCTTCTGCCTCGGATATATATAGAACCACGCATTGCCCCGAAAGTTAAGTGCGAGTTGAACGCTCAATGTGTGAAGAGCTGTCAGTGAGAGTACGCTTGCTTTTGCTAGAAGCCGTGTTTTAGCTTGCTTTACGAAGCTGTTTTCAAAGTGCTGTGTGTAAATTCTTCATTGCTGTGTCTTAAGGGATTGTGTACGGTATCTCTTGAATATTTTCACTGAATTTTTGCCTGTGAAAGTGACTTATTTTATGTGAGAAATACAGCATTTGTGAGAGCTTCTGATATATGCGGATTGTTAAAAGCACGTTACTGCTAGATTGTGCTTGTGAATTGTGTACAGCTGATTGTTCTACGAAGTTCTAGAAGCAATAAAGTTTGTGTTCCATCCTGACAAGCGACTTGAACTTTTTACACCAACTGGACTCTAGAACGACGAACCCCGGAAACAAGAAGAGCAGTTCCGCAACAATATTAACTGTGACTGTGGCTTATCCTATATCGGACAAACTAAACGTGCCCTTAAATTTAGAGATAAATAAGCCCTCGTAAAAAGACATGAAACAAATAAGTCTGCAATTGTTGGTACACCAACCATTCTTTTGATTTTAGCTCTTCTAAACTTATTTCCAAACCCTGTTCCCTTCGTGAATGAGATTTTCTGGAAGCTTTTGACATCCACAAAAACATAAATTCTCTTGTTAATGTTGAATTTGCAGTCCCCCCTCTTTCGAAATGTTGGAAAACCCTCTGTTCTAACTCACCATAAATTCCTGTTTTCTGATTGGCTCACGAAAACCAGACGTCTTAATTCCAGACTTTTCTATTTATACTGAGTATTTTTTTGCCTTCTCCCTCTCGCACTGACGACGGCATGTAAGCATGTCGAAACCGGTATGCTAAGATTCTTCAATTATTGGTGCTGGTACGGTGTATGTTAATACTTATCAACACGATATAATCTGTGCGATCTCAATTGTCAAAATTTTAAATTCAATCTCAATTTCATCGCTGAGGTACACCATACCAACTCTAACACAATTACCCTTTACCTAAATTGTGTGGTCACAGTCACTTTTTGATGACTGATGCCGGAGAATATTTCCAATAAGATATACTTGAGCTACATCCGTACACACGTAATGTCGATTGAAAAGCTGTGCATGGTCACCTGGTCTAAAATACAACTAAATTAAGACTTTCCCTGAAAAAACACTCAAAATACTGGTGTTAAACGATAAAGTAATTAAAAAACTTTGTAAAAAACACACATAAGAAGTAAAAGGAAAGAGGATACGCGTTTCGTTCAAAAATTGTTTTGAACTTCTTCAGTCCAAGCCCTTCGACGTAAAGCACACAGGGAACTGAAGAAGTTCAAAACAATTTTTGAACGAAACGCGTATCCTCTTTCCTTTTACTTCTTATGTGTGTTTTTTACAAAGTTTTTTAATTACTTTAAGACTTTCCCTATCCATTATTGATTGTTGCTTCTATCATTAAATGCTTTGCAGTTTTAACTAAGAAAAACAAAAACATTAAACAAGTTCTAAAATATCCCGGTTCAGTTGCTCGCTTATTGATAAGAATGGGATTTAAAAATGGCTAATTTTTTTATGAACATACGTGACATCAAATTTATAGCAACACATTTCACAGCTAATACATAACATCGTAATTCAGTTTTATAATTTATGAAATTTATTTTTATTCTTTTTACATTTTTCCTTCTTAAAAAACATTTAAAGGAAAAATACTACTTATATTATGGACGTGCACTAAACAAAAATATGCCATACATTTTCTAAAAGATCCATTTATTCGAGGTTTATAGCACTTTTTATAAATGTACTTGAAATCCATTATGAGAGACTAAAACACTTTTAGAAGCAGAATATATTTTATAAAGAAGCATGCATGAAATTAGATTATTCCCAAAACGAACTTTGAAAAGTAGCATATAAAGTCTTTTATAAAACATTCTCGAAAAGCTTTAAAGCCTATTATGTTTTAGTTTATAGTAATTTGATAAATATGAAATCATCTAGTGTGGAGTGGAAAGATTGAAAAGGTAATGACATCATGTACTCAATAAGGTTGCGTGGATTTTAGGGCACTAAACTTTTGTCAAATTTATAAGCTAAAATGCTTAATAATTCATGATTTTTTTACGTGTTTTATTTGATTATGTTTCCTATATTGCCTTATATTTTTAATTTTACATTGATTTTTTTAGGGAAGTTTCAAATTGTTTTAGAAAATATGACATTTTTCATTTTAATTATTAAAATGCATAATTTATAAAAATGGCGCAGAAAATATCGATATAATTTTCTTCCTAGTTCATTTCGTTTCTTTTGCTAAGGAAAATATTATTATATTCTCCAGGCCGCATTTGAAGTCATAAAAAGATTAGACACTGATCATTGTTGTACCACCTCGTTCTCCGAATGGACGTCTATATAGTTCGGCTGAATGTGATCTCTCAGATAACGATATAGTAAACTTTCAGTTTAGAGTAAGGAGTATGTTTATTACAACCGGAATTCGTATTTAATTTTAAACCAACAAACTTAACTAGCAAAGGTAAAGATGAAGTAGGGAAAGGTGGCCCAAAATGATCCCCTTAAGTGGAAAAGTTTCCCAAAATAACATAAATGTTAAATAAAACTTGGGCTCTTCGCCACAATATTTAACGTTATATTTAGCATCATAAGCATATTTTAATACCGTATTTACCCACGTATAAGTCTATCCCGCGTATAAGTCGACCCCCACTTTTCTGATTAAGAAATTTGAATTTTTTAAAATCCCGCGTATAAGTCGACCCAGCACTTTCCACCTTATCGAGAAACTTTAAAAAATATATATATATACATTTATTCAAAATCATCTGCAAAAAACGAAAGTACTAAATATACAATAATAAAGGTAATAATATGCAAAAGTAGTATACAAAATTAAACTGAAAATAATGAATAATAATAGTAGGAGTACTGATAGTATGATATGGTAAAGTACTAATATACAAAGTTAAACTGATTCAAGATCCGATTCAGTATCGGAATCGTCAAACAATTCACAAAATTCCCTCGTCGTCAAAAGGCTCATCATGATACGCGTATTGGGTTACGATCCTTAGAAAGACCTCCACGGGGGCAGCCTACACTTCGGCCTAGAGCTCACGTGTAGCTAATTGGCCGTAATCCCACAACAACAGCAACATGATGCACGTTTTCAATCTTGTATCGCTACATTCTTCCTGGCATCGAAATCAACCTTAAACGACGTCATTGTGTTATGGAATGAGGGAAGGGAAAAATTGTCTTATAAAAGGGTATTTTTGATCTCTGATTTAAAAAAAAAAAAAAAGAAATTAAAAATTAAGGACCCTCGTATAAGTTCCCCCCCCCCTCCAAACACACACTTTAAAGCCTTTTTTTTGGGTCCAAAATTTCCGATTTATACGCGGGTAAATACGGTAATACTTTAAACCCAAACTGAGTAACGAGAGAAATAGAATTTTCAAAGAGAGTCCAAAAGGATCGATTTACCCGCACCCACACATAAAATGATTCTTCATTTGAAAATAATTGTAAATTGTTTTTATCGTCAAAATAAACGATGTAAACGCAATTATCCGCTCTTATATTAAACGAGGAATGTTTGTGTGTATGTCCGAACGATCTCGAAAACTGCTCTAAGGATTCTTTTTAAATTTCGTACCTGGGGGTTTATTGGGCCCCTGAAACGATTCAGCGAGGTCAATTGATTGAAAAAACTCTAAAACGCTCAAAATTTAAAATTTAAAAATTTTTGGACGGTAGCGCCATCTATTGAGCGTTTGAAAAACACAATTGATGCAATCTTCCTAAAAGGGACGCTCAAATAAGTTTGGGGGCGGATTAAAAAATACACGCCATCGATATATAATAGTAAAAATTAATTTCGCAAAGAAACAAAATAAATGGAACTTGATGTTCAGTACACAGACAAATAAATATTTTAGTAACTAGATATATTACACCATTCAGCTACATAAATTTGTTTAGAGTTAAAAAGTTATTTTTATTTCAAAATATCGTCCTGGCAACCAGCGAAAGAAAAAGTGAAAAGAGTCTTCGTTGCCATCCCCGCAAGCACCTTGATGTGTTATATGTAAATAATTTAATTATTCTTAATTCATAGTTATTAATACAAAAACTACTCGTAAATCTTGTGTGAAAATTTGCCTGAATTTATTACAATTATCCTTTTGTAACTAACGCAAAGCTAAATATATTTCCGCGTATATACTAAAACAATAAATATTTTTCATGTATTTCATTGATCCATATGATGCGAATTTCAAAAGTGCATAAAAGTTTCAGCTTAGCCGAATACTTTAAATGAAAATGACACCCTTTTCAGCCATTCACAGTAAGAAAAAAGATCCTGTGACGTAACATGAAAATTCCATTTTTTTTTTTAAATAACGGCACTAGGTTGAATTCTATTTTAACTGCCTAAATTGGGCTCGCAGCCGATATTCAAATTAATTTTGCAGATGATCAGCCATCAGTTTAGTTTTCATTCACTGCAATTGATGATTTCAACTCATTTATTTTTATCATCGTACGGACAACCTTTTAAAAGTTGCGGGCAGAACTTTACGATAGTGGCCTCCTGGGCCTGACTTCAGGATGTTAGCGAAATCGCGGGTCGTATAATTCGGATTTATATGGAAGTTTGAATGTTTTATATAGGTTTTATACAGGGTTTTGACTTGTTCTGAGGGCTGGTCCAAAAGCCATGGCGGGCCCCATCCGGCCGCAGGCTGGGAGTTGTCCATATGTGGAAGCAGTAAATTGGGAGGCTGAAATCTGGTTACTAAGATTTTTTCTAATAAATTTTCAATTCTTATTTAGACGTGGATTAGACTGTGTTGTTTTGTGTTGTGTACTATCATTAAACTAAAGGATAAAGCCATTTGTGGAGACAATTACATCGGGCGATAGAATGTCTACACTCAGAATATTTAATATTTACCCACTTAAAATCAAATAACTTCATATTCAATTTTTATTATACATCGAAATTCGAATTGTATAATCTGCAGAAACATTTCGTATTCGAAACATTTCGTTTCGTATCAACATCTTCTCCTATATCCATGCTTAATGCATAGAAAACCGTTTTATTTTTGAAAAAAAGTTAAACTGAGTAGTAATTTAGAAAAGCTATCTTAAGCGAATTGGAAACGTATTTTTTCCTCCAAAGCCTGATAACCGTGCCTTCAATGTAACGTGAATGTCACTTGCACTAGATAATTCTGACACTCAAATGATTAGCTTTTTTTATTCTCTTAAATAAAATAGAGCTAAAAATACCCCCCCCAAAAAAAGAAAAAAAAAACACTTAAAAATCAGGGAACGGGTGGATTATCAGATTTTTTCTTTATTTTTTTTTCTTTCCTCTTTTTCTTATTTTTTTCTTTTTTATTTACATAATTATGATAATTTTCCGCACCAACAAACCGTGTAAATTTTAAGTTATTAGACAATACATTTTTAATCTGTTTGGATGGTAAAAGTTTTATTTTGAGTGGTTGAACCGGAATTGTGACAGAGTCAGGGATCAGCGTAACTATATAGGAGCGATTATTTTTGATTTATTCGAGGCTAGAAGTCCATTTTCTTCAGTCCATTCGTTTGTTCTATTATTGTCAACGTTTAAGTAGTTGTTAGGGTTATTATAAAAAAATATTTTTGATCTATTCTGTTTTTGATTTCATGATTTCGAAGTGTGCTTTTGTACTAATAACTTAAATTGTGTTACACTTTTTATTTTCTTAAGCGCGAGTTTATAAAATAAAATTATGTTTAAAGCATATTTATGTAAGATTATACTTTTATGGCATCTATATTTATGTATCTATAAGATTGAACTTACGTTTGTAGAATTTGTTTATGCAAGATGTATTTTCTTTGAATTAGAAAAAAATAAGTATTTTATGTTTGAATTGAAGCACTATAGAGAAATTTACAATTTCAATCGTAAAGAATTATCATAATAGATGTATTATAAAGACGTAAATGCATGAAAGTGTAGCTCAAAAACGAGCTGTGGAAACATATGATCACCGACAGCAGCACTTAGCCCAAATGTGTGAACGTGCAGTTCAAACACAAGCAGATTAAACAGATGATTAGTATTTGGAAGGAGAACGACATGGAACAGCTAGACGTTGACAAATACTTCGGGTAAACAGTCTAAGTATCTACAAAGCTGCCACAAATGTGGGTACTTATTATCATAGTTTAAAACTTTTTAACATGAATTGCATTCACCCTGGAGCTTTGCATTTTTCTGAAGAGTAAAAACAAAAATTAACCGAAACCATTTTGGGGACTGTAAGATTGATGTAGGACATTCCGAATTTCCTAATGAATGGGTGAGGTTGTTTCTTCGATGTCACCCACATTTCAAAGAATTGAAATTTGAAAGCATACTTTACAATGGCTTTGTTCACAGTATATGACGAGTGAAACTATTAACGATTTTGGTGTGTACTGCTTGCGAACAGTGTATAACGGACTTGATGAATTTTTTTTATAAACTCATTCATCTGACAGTTCAACCAACTCAAATTCTTGATGCTGAATTTGAACGTCCTCAATATGGACAGATATATTTCTGAAGTAATGAAGACGCTGTTAGTGAATGCATCACCCAAGATCTTCGCTGATACCCTCGCTGATCTGCTACAGAAGGAAAGGAGGCACCTTACGTTAAACTACTTTTTGCTCAACTCTGATGGCACCGACCATCGAATATTTAGCATCCCTCTTCAAAACAAAGTATATGCCATTGTAACATTGAATGCCGACCAAAGCTTACCTGATAATGTATGGGTGATCCGACAGCGATGAAAATCTTTGGCAACCATAAAGATTATTGATACGTGACAAGGCATTTACGTATTCCTTATTTTACACTTAAGGAACCTTTAGATTCTGAGCATGGCTCGGTAACCTGGTGCTGACTATAAATACATAAGGAAATAAAATAATTTATACAATCATATAGTATGCACAAATTACTATATGAAAATTTAAAAACGCAAAATTGTCACAAACAATAAAATGGAATAGTTCAAAATTATAATAAAAAATATGGCCTACAATAAATGCAGAAATAAATTCAATGATGTATTGGGGAGTCACGCATTTTGAGATCGTCTGAAGGGCTGGTACAATGACTAAGATCTGGTACTGAAGTTTCCTTGGTTGAGGGATCCTTTTATCCGGCACAATGGCTGCCCAATTTAATTCATATTCCTGGAAAACGCCAGGAAACATAACAAACTAAACAAGTGCAATTTATACCTAAAAGCATACCCTATTCAGTAAACCAAGACTGCGTTTCTGAATAAATAGGAAAGTAAGCACTTTACTTATAAGCGGCATGATAAAACCTTCCTTTTTGAAGATTTCGACTCAGACACGTAATACACCGATCGTTGAAATATCGCCATTGCTTCTTTTTGACTTGGCACAATCAGTTTATGTGTTGCTCGGTAGACCTGTACCTAAGAAAACATATTTGCCTTACCATGGCACAGTGGTTATGTCAATGAAAATGGTAGACGGCCGAAATATGAAGGTCTCGGGTTCGGGTGCCATCACTCGGCTGTCCAACTAACGGTCTGGAGTTTTGGGCTTTTCTCCAGATGTAACGTGAATATGCGTGAGAACCCCTTAGAAAGTCCTCCTACTAAGGCAGCCCCCCATCCTTGAAAGATCGCCCTAGTGTAGCGTCACGAGGAGAATATCTAGATATGGTATATCTCCCCCAAAATTCTCAAGTGAGTTTGATTCATATTTTGTTATCTAATCGTTTTTATAACAAAATATTTTTATTTCGTCTTACTAAAATTAGATTAATTTATACAAGACTACAATGAATACTTTCCTTCTGATTTGAATTAACGAATATAATTTTAAAATGCAGCTCTTAAACGAACCAGCATTTAATATTTACAAAAATTGGTTGAATTTTCTTTTTGGGGACTATGCAACTCTTTATAAGAGTTGGCAAAATCGTGGCGTATGCACCAAATGTGGTGGATTGGGTGATTTCAGTTCTCGCATTGCTTTCTTATGCCTACCTATTGTTTTGAGACAGACTGCATACATTTTTCAAATAATTTCATACCGGTAAATGCTTTATTTCTTATAATTTGTGATACTGCATCAAAAGAAAACATTAGGACTCTCCAAAATGCATTGTCATCAAAAATCGAGATCTCCTTTATGCCCCTACCAAATATCCGCAAAATTAATTCCAGAACAGCGGTTTTAGTCTTACGTTCACACATTATTACTTTTCTACGCCTAAACTAAAGCCAACTTGAATTCATGTGAACCAATCCTGTGAACGCAATGAAGTAAAAAGGGTGCTCTAGTAGAGCGTAGCATCTGAGCTCTGACGATATTCAAAATGTTCTCCATCTCTGGTTTACAGTAAATAATATTTTTCTTTTAATAAAATATTTATGCTACTTCCGATACATTATCACTTTGAAGAAAGGAGGGTATTATGGAACAGAAGGGAATTATTTACTAGCGAAGTTTTGGGATCTGTTTGCTCTTGCTGTTACGTATGAATTCCATGAACTATTCATTTTATGCAATGCGGTGAGGGTTGACAGCTTGCTTTTGTCGTATCACTCGCTACAGAACATAGTGTGTTTTGTGATTTTCGAGAGTTTTTGTAGGTAAATTTTAAAACATTTTAATCTACTAGTAAAGATATGACTTCAACATTCATGCTAAGCATAATGCACAGTAAAAGAACTGTACTTTGTGTACAGCCGTCGTTTTTCATCTGACAATATTTTGTCCATTAGTTTAATGGTTCCTTTTCCAAAATACGTGCATTATGAAATACATTGTATTTCATAACACCTGGCGTAAATGTATCATCTGCAATGGATTTCATGTCATGAACTAATGAACCTGAAAACCAATACGCTGATTGTATCTTCTGTAGTTTAAAAATTTTCAAAGGTCAATATGTGTAGATTTGGATTCAGTACTTTACCAATTCTGCATAGACTTAACTCTACTGAAACACAGAAAGAAGATTATACATTTGATTTTTTTTCAACAGAATCAAAGCAGAAATCACTGCACACAATCTTAAACACATGTTTTTAATAGTTGATAATCACTATTTTTTAAAAGGTCGAATTAGTTTTTCAAAGTTTAAGCCACCTGCTTTATATTATACAACTATTTATATTAATCTCCATTTGAAACTTTTTATTTATTTATTGTTTCAAACAAAAATATAAATAGTGTATTTGTTCACTAGTGACAGTTAATAATTATAATTTATAGCATGTTCTCATGTAGGATTTGAGATTTTTATTCACAAACCAGTCATTTTTAGAAAGATGAAAGGTATTCCATAATATTCTCCTCCGATCTAAAATACAAATCACGGTTATCAAACCATATCATGGAATACAGAAATTAAAATATTTCTACCAAATCAAAAAATTTTAAAACTTTTTATTAGGAGAGGATGCCGACTTTTTAAAATAGTGGGGATGTATTTTATTAATGTATCTGTAAAAGAAATGTAGGAGTCGCCCAGCTGGTGTAGTAGCTAAGGAACTATTCTATTACACCTACCTTAGATACGGGTTAGATTCCTTGATTGGGTTTAAACTTGTCCGTCCTCAAAGGGGGTAACGCTGGCCGCCCACCGGGTGCTCTCACAATAAAATGGCCAGTAATTCGGGGCTTAGTAGTGGCGAATGCTTAATGAGTGAGTGCCCGCCTTTAAAAAAATGTTGGGATATTTACAAAAATTTGGACGAGTGAGAAAGCTAGGGAAAGAAGAAGTGAATACAAATCAGAGGTAGGGATTCTGGAAAAAGAAAATTGTAATTTCTCCACTGTATTCGTTTATCCCTTTGGGAGAATAAACAAGTGTTATAATACTATTCTAGAAATTTCAATTTACTCTTATATTTCTAATTTAAAGTTTAAGAAATAGATAAATAAAGGGATTCCATACAGTAGTGGCTAACGAATTCACCCAATTTAAACATTTTGCTGGCTAAACTGTGACCAGCAGGCTGTCTTACACTCAGTCCTTGTATAAATAAATACTGATTTTGAGTGTGTGTTATCCAATATGATCTACTCATTTCAGAGAAACTGAATTCGTTCACTAATTTAACAATCTGAATTAATATCAACATTTTTCGGATGTTCTTAAACCTCTAAGGAAACACAATCTAGAATTTATGAAATAGAGTATGCTAATTTTTTTAAGCACAAAAAATAACATATTCTAAAGCTTTCAATAAATGCAAAGTAATAAATTTCATTCAATCATTTTTATTCATTTATTTCATTTCATTATGTTTTCACTCTCCTTTCATTATGTGTGCATTTATAAAAGAATTCCAATAAAAACTAATTAATAAACAAAGTAAAATTCATTTCATTTTTTATACAAAATAATTTTTTTCTTAGAATGTATTCTTTATAATAATAAAGACAATTTAACAATCATTTTTCAATGAACACCTGAAAGCAAGTTTTCATTATTTCTTGGGAGAATTTCTTTTCACGTCTAAACATTTTTGCAAAAAACTAAAACAGCTACCAACTTTAAATCTTTGGAGCAACTTCTAATGAGTTAATTTGTATTCATTTCTTTCGGAGTTCTTTGCTCGCCTCAAACGTGAAAAAAATATTTACTTCGCTGTATCGCCTTATACAATTTTATTAAGTTCATAAACTACTGCTTTGAACTTCTTTACTGCATAAAAGGAACGTGTTCCAAAAAAGTTTCGAGAGATTTTTTTTAGAACCTTATCAGAGACATTTTCATTTTTTAATGTAATGATGACAAAGAAATTTCAAAAACCAATTGTGTAGTTGTTAGTTTGTTTATTGAACTTCTAAAAATACGATTCCCGTCATAAAAAAGGAAAATGCACTCACTTTTGTTTCTATAAAAATTTCTTCTGAAGTTATTAATGTTTTCTATTTTCTTTCATTGTGCATGTTAAAAAATGTTTATTGTGAATTTTTCAGATAAAATGAAATGAATTAAAAACGGTGTCCTAACAAAGAAAAAAAAGCGCAATCTCGTTGCTTAAAAGCTGCGTATTTTTATTTTGCAATGCTTCATATTTCATGTTTTCATGTTATTTCATAATGAACACTTCCAAGTCTCGATATATTAATACATCTGTCTTCACACACTGAGCATGATGCATAATGACATCAAACACGAAATTCTCTTTTTAGAAATTCTTCAGAAAAGTGATATATAAACGAATAAACTCTTCACTAGCTTTTGATGCATCCTGGGTGCACCAAAGTTTAAAAATTCATTAAAAAAGAACAAAT
Source organism: Cheiracanthium punctorium (assembly GCA_038373885.1). Lineage (NCBI taxonomy): Eukaryota > Metazoa > Arthropoda > Arachnida > Araneae > Cheiracanthiidae > Cheiracanthium > Cheiracanthium punctorium. The sequence goes on from JAWZYV010008341.1 coordinate 629,751, forward strand.
AATGATAAAAAATTGCAGTTTGCATAGAAAGCATTACAGAGATTTCGAATTTTTTTAAATTGGAACTTTGGTTCCCATTGTGCATGTCAGCGCCACCTACCGGTAACATTTGGAACTACAAACTTTCTTGTCATTAAAAAAAATCCCATCATACCCTAAACCTATTTGTGCAAACCGCAATTTTCTATCATTATTTGCTCTTTTTTAATGAATTTTTAAAGTTTGTCCCGACTTTTGGATCACCCGGTATTTCCATTTCCCCATTGACTGTGGGGTAAATAGAAACAGTTATTGTTTGTGGGGTGGGAATAAAGGGAAATTACTTTTAACTATGCGTATGCGTAAATTACCAAAGAATCATCCTACATTGTTAGAATTACCTGTAATTTTACCACATATATTAGTGTAGAATAATACAGCACTGTGCATTGCAAATCCACTCAAAAGTGACGTAATGACATTGCTATGCCAATCACGAAGAACTTATGGCAATGATTGCATGGCAACTGCCACAGTCTACATCACAACGTGTTGGTGTTACGTTTACCTACATGTTGTGCTGCAAAATAATATAGCACTGTGTGTTGTAAATCCACTGCACAACTTGCGTATAAACGTCACGCCAACATCACAACGTGTTGTAAATCCAGAGAACAGCATGTGGATAAACGTAATGCCCTTACGTTGTGCTGTAATAATTTTTTTTTCAGTGTATAATGAAAAGTCGCCAGTAGTGGCAACTATCCAAGCGTTCCATAATGTAATTTTTTTTTCTTTTTCTTAACTGACTATCGAGTGTAATGCATAAAGTTGAGAAGTTGAATCCACTTACTCCGTGTTTGCTACTGCGCTACACTGCAAAAAATAACCATGTGCTAGATTACAACACAACATAGTGTTAAACGTAACGCCAACACGTTAGGACGTAAAGACTGCCTCAATTTGTTTTAAAAGGTTGTTCCTGATTGGCTTATCAACGTCATTACGTTATTTCGTGAGTGGATTTAGTAGAATACACAGTTCTGTAGTCCAAAGCTCCATTATTTGTGCTGTGTCTTTTTACAACAGTATGTGTGATAAAATTACAGTTATTTCTTAGAATGTACAGCACGGTGTTCACGAATGGTGAATATTGAAAATGAAATATTTTCCAATCACAATATCAGTTGATAATCATTTGATCCTTTAACAGTTAGCTGCTCAAAAAAAACCACCCTTCAACTTTTTATTAATCTCAATTTCTTAAAATTTACAATTAAAGTAGTTCCTTGAGTATTTATGTTAGACGGTGTTTTCCCGTTGTTTCCATTTACGCTAACTGACCCTATTATTGTTGCCGCTATTGCTAATGCTTGTACAAAGGTTTCTAAATATTATATAAACACATTTTCTTTAACGCATAAAAGTAAATTTTTCAAACTTACTCTGTATTATGCAGTTGAACCAAGATTTTAATCCTTATAAATAAAAATGAAATTCTGTTTGTTTGTTTGTTTGTTTGTTTGTGGATTTGAGTCGTATACAAATCCACAAAAATGGACCTATCAGCCTGAAATTTTGCACAGATGTGTAAAATAATATAGAATAAATTATATTCTACTTTAAAACTTTGAAAGTCCACCCGTTCCCGAAATTTAAGAGATTTTTTATGCTCTCCACGCAAAAAGCTTTCCATAATTGTAACCCCTGTAGTGAAAAAAGTGTGAAAGAAGCATCGTGGTTGCCATGTGTGGCGATTTTGCCGAATAAAATGTTTTAAATTCTCAAAGTAAAAATAAAAGAATAATAATGATTTTTTTTTGTTAGTTTATATTCGTAAGGTTATTTTTTTTAATTATAATATCGTGTGCATGGGAAAACAGAGCAGGAATGAAATGTTTTATACGCAAAACAATAAGAATTGAAGATTTCTGAGGCTAATATGTTAAAATTTTTTAGTTTGGCGAAAAATAAAATGGCTCAAAATGCCGAGAAAGTGAGTTCTAGCGGTTTGCACAGTTTCCGGCTTGGCGCAATTTACTGAGAGCTTAAGGAAATGGATTTTTGAAAACAGGTGCAAAGGTTTTATTAGAATACAGCGTTAAATTTTAATGATCCGTGCGGAAATAATGCAGTTATTAAGGGATTTCAAGCGATCTATCTTCAGCATTCTCGCCAATTGAGTGCATTGATTTAAGTTGGGGGAATTCCGCCAAATTTCAGATAATTGAAATCTTCGCATATAGTACATCGGAGTAACGATGAATAAAACACGTTATATAGTTGATAATTTAAAAAATGCGGCTGTATTAAATTATTCCACTTTTCAAATAAAAGCGTGTTTTACTTTTTAAAGGTCGAACCATTTCCAAAATTGATTGCTGCTAAGTCAATGCTTCGAATGATTCCCTGAAAAAACTCTTGCAAAATGGCGTATGTTGGCACTTTGGCGAGGCTTAGATTTGAAACTGGATTTTATTTGAGACTGGTAGCTATATTAATAAAACAATGTGTGTAAACTGTTAGTTTGTTTGTCTGTGTCTCGCGTAGCTCGCAAACGGGTGATCGCAGACCTACCAAGTTTTGAACGGAAATTCTCCATGACAGGCCCCGACACACCTCGAAGCGATTTTTTCAAAATTCGAACTATTTTAGGAAATATCGATAAAAACGTATTGCAAAAGGCTAATTTTTGCTTTCCGCCATTTCGTAATTGTAACCCCACAGTCAATTAAGCGACGATTAAGCTTATCTAGGTTGCCACATTCGGCAGTTCATTAAATGATTCAGACTCTTGAAGTAAAAATAAAAGAATAACGATTTTTTAAAATTTTGTCTAGATTATTTGTAAGGTTGTTTTTAAATTAAAATATCGTGTGCATGTGATATCAGAGCGGGAATGAAATGATTTATACTCAAAAGAAAAATAGAATTTGGAAATTTTCCGAAAATAAATGTGCAACTTTTTAATTGGTCGAAAAATAAAAGGGGTTGATGTGCGATTTTGAGGAGGATTCTAACGCTTGGCGCTATTTATCGTAATTTAATCGTCTGCTATTTGGGTTATGAATACACCTGCGTATAAGTTTCTGAAATTTTCATTCAGTTGGAATTGTGCATTTTTCTGAGCAGCTTTTCTGCATCTATTTCTAATGCATTACATCCAGAAAAAAGGATGTTAGAAATATCAATTTTAATTTTGTTTAATCACACTCATGAATAATGATACACTTTCCAACTTAATGAAAGAAGGAACGAAAATAGGGAAGACCCATGGATTATAACTCTTTTTATATATAGCACTTTAGTGCGTATTTAAAATCTGAAAGTGTGTCAGATTTTCTATGATTCTAGCGCTTGGCGCAATTTAATGAGAGGGTATTTTTAAAAACAAGCGTAGGTTATCTTATAAATAAAAATGAAATTCTGTTTGTCAATTTGTTGATTTGGGTAGTATACAATTCCACAAAAATGGACCTGTCAGCCTGAAATTTTACACAGATATGTAAAATAATATAGAATAAATGATAGTCCACTTTAAAACTTTGAAAGTCCACCCGTTCCCGGAATTTAAGAGATTTTTTATGTTCTCCACGCAGAAAGCTTTACGTAATTGTAACCCCTGTAGTGAAAAGAGTGTGTGAAATAAGCATCTTGGTTGCCATGTGTGGCGATTTTGCCGAATAAAATGTTTTAAATTCTTAAAGTAAAAATAAAAGAATAATAATGATTTTTTTAGTTTATATTTGTAAGGTTATTTTTTTAATTGTAATATCGTGTGCGCATAAGAAATGAGAGCAGGAATGAAATGTTTTATACGCAAAACAATGAGGATCGAAGATATCCGAGACTAATATGTAATTTTTTTTAGTTTGGCGAAAAATAAAATGGCTGATAGGCCGATTTTTAGAAAGTGAGTTCTAGCGGTTTGCACAGTTTTAGGCTTTTTGGCGCAATTTACTGAGAGCTTAAGGGAATAGCATTTTTGAAAACAAGTGTATAGGTTTTCTTAGAATACAAAATTAAATTTTAACTATCCGTGCAGAAATAATGCAGTTATTAGGGCATTTCAAGCGATGAAGCTTCAGAATTCTCGCCAATTGAGTACATTGATTTAACTTGGGGGAAATCCGCCAAATTTCAGAAAATTGAAATCTTCGCATTTAGTGCATCGAGGTAACGATGAATAAAACATGTTATAGTTGATAATTTAAAAAATGCGGCTGTATTAAGGGATTCCACTTTTCAAATAAATGCCTGGCGGTCGAACCATTTCCCATTTTGATTGCTGCTAAGTCAATGCTTCGAATGATTCCCTGAAAAAACTCTTGCAAAATGGCGTATGCTGGCACTTTGGCGAGGCTTAGATTTGAAACTGGATTTTACTTGAGACTGGTATATACGTATAATAAGACTGGTTATAGATAAAAATGAATGTTGGTATGTGTGTAGGAGGTTGAAAAACTCCAGCACCGTTTCACCGATCACCATGAAATTTGGTTCACCTAAGTCTTTTATCACGGAGAAGGTTTGTATGCTATCCGTTTTCCTCTAACTTGCCACTAGGTGGCGCAGCAGAACGTCGAATTCTATTCCGTTTAGCCGTTTGCTATGCGAATATCGTCCAACGAATTTCGATGAAATTTGGTACACGCGGATATTAGAACACGGAGAATATTTTTCACTATCCATTTGCTGTAACTTACCGCTAAATAGCGCTGCAACGCATCAACTTCTATACCGTTCGACCGATCGGCATAAAATTTTTTATACTTACACATTTAAGCACGAAGAATATATTCTAACTGTGTTACTTTTGATGTTACTCACCACTAGATGGCACTGCAATGCATTATTATTTTAATTCGCCACTAGATGACGCTGCAGCAGGCCAAATTTTTGACCATTCAAACGGTGGCTATGAAAATCAGTATACATAGCTATTTGAACAATGAGAATATTTTGGCGTTATCCATTTTGCTATAATTCGCCACATGACGGCGCTGTAGCAAATCATTACTTTAATTAACCACTAGATGGCCCTGCAGTGTATCTCTTCTTGACTGTGCGAATGATCGCTATGAAAATAGGTATACATAGATATTTGAACACGGGGAAGAGTTTGGCACGATCCATTTTCCAATAACTTGACACTAGATGTCGTGTTAACACATGAACTTCAGGACTATTCAGCCGATCGTCATGAAAATTCGTATACATCGATATCTGAATGCGAAGAATATTTTCGCCGTATCCGTTTTGCTAAAACTCGCCACTAGATTGCGCTACGCCGCATCGCCTTCTGCACCGTAAAAACGATTGCCTTGAAATTTAGTATGCATGATTATTGAACACAATATAACGCGATATCCATTTTGCTATATCTCTTTATTACAATAAATAGTAATCACAACAAATATTAATATCAAAAAGTCCATGCATTCCCGTGCGAAGAACGGGTACTTCAGCTAGTTAAATATAAAATTAAGAAAAATCGCAATTCGTACTCTAATCACGTCAAACTGGTTCTATAATACATACCTATCGAATCACATTGGTTCTTTAATATATACCTATATATTACCTAGAACTACACTGGCTCTATAATAAAATATTCGCGATTGGCTGTTACTTCTTATTTTGTTGAGAAAAAATTAACAGTTTGTTATTGATAACATTTTTTTTAGTTAAGAGTAATGAGTAAGTAAGTTAATTCATTTTTTAACAGTGCAGTTTGTAAGGGGAACAATATTAGAAAGCTAGATACTAGAAAATAATTTATACTAATCCGCTTTTTTTTTTAAAGTGACAGTTTTAAAGAAATTCAAACATTATGTGCTGAAGAGCTTTAAATGATTATGACTTTAAAATAGTTTCACGAAAGCATATCTATAAATAACCAATGTAGACTAAATTAATTTGTGACGGTGCAAAATCTTAGCTTAAATTCTTTTCTAAATCGATATTTATTAGCTCATATCCCCCCAAAATAAACTAACGTTGCAATTAATGCATGCAATTAGCAGCTGATTTTAATTTACATTTTCGAATTTATATTCTACTTAATTTAATAATGTTTTTCAAACTAAAGTTTAATGAATTTAAATATTTGTATTAAAATAATTGTTGCGTTTATTTCCGTCTTTAAAAAAGAAAGAAAAATCCTGCATTTCGGATATGAACCCATTAAAGCCCAAGCAATGTAAGTCCATTTATTGATTTTATGGGTTTAGGGTTACATAAGTGTTCAGCAAAGGCCAGTTTGTTAAAAGCACAAGCACAAGTTCTAACTGTCTGAAGCAACCGTGCAAATAGCAGCACTATCTGCTGCGTAACTCTAAATTTTCTATGATAACACTGAATTTTCTATGATAACACTAATAAAATCATGAATATCTCAAAACTTGAAATATGGAGTTGCATCTCATGGACTTTAAGAGTCTCATATACACCTGTAATTTGTTGTGTGTGCTTTCCTTAAATAATCATCAGACGAAAAAGAAGTCTTACAACTATTTTAGTTATTCTTCTTCACTTTCAATCCAGAAGAACCTTTTCGTAAGCTGTTGGTTTAAGGCATAAATGCGATTAGTAGGTCGTTGTGAGAAGCTAAGGGGAGGCCACATTTTGAAATGAATCAAAACATTGATGTTCTATATGCTAACTGAGGAAACATGTAGATCGTAACGTTTGAAATTTACTGAACTGTTTGCATGTGTAAGTTAACTACGTAAAATTAATTCTACTATATGTGATATGTTATGCATAGTTTTTCTTCGTGTGATTTTAACTTTAATCCAGTGCTCAGGTGTAAAAAAACTCTTCAAAGACGACATTTCGTAATAAATTATGACATTAAACAAGTCATTCTATGTATCTGTTTATGACCAAGAAGCATTTTTCATTTCTATTTTGAATTGTGAGTAACTTTGAAGCATACTTTTACCAGCGTAATAAATTCCTCAACAATTATCAAAGCAAATGTTTAGATTTATAAGGCAAACATGTCCTACATTCATTTTTGTATGTAAAATTCACAAAAGAAATCCTATTTTCTCATATATCCTTTTATAATATACTTTAACTGTCAAACATTTCATTCTGTAAGCATAGAATCAAATATCTCCTATTGGAATGATTTATGCGGTATTCAGTTTTAAAAATGACTATTCAAAACGGACAATTCGCAACATAGGCAGAAACATATTCGAAAGTTATAATAGAAACAATCTCGTATTTCAGCAACTATGAAAACAATCCAAGCATTATCAAATTATGCTTTCGTTATTTTGACAAGAGAAATTTGATGATAAATGACGCATTCGCAATTTTAAGCATAATTATTTAGCGAGTGACAAAGTTTGCCTGCCTTGTAATTAAATATAGATTGCAAATAAGCCATTAATGTGGCAATTTTAAATAATTATTAAGCAACAGACTAGTCATAAAAGTGAAATATTAAGTATGCTAAATGTTAATCTTTAGAAGGCTGTGTTTCTATAGTTAATTAATTATTAGTTTTTTTTTGAAAATTGTATTCTTGATAAAAAATAGTTGTGCTAGAGTTTTTATTGATTACTAAAATATCCAAGAATCATTTTTCCGGTTAGTCTTTCGTCAGCTTATTTAAAAATATGTATTTAAAAAAATGTGAAAATGAAAATTTAAAGTTCTTTAAATGTAAATTTAAGATATACTATAAAATCTTCAATATTTATTAATTACAGTTGTAAATATTTCTTTGTTTTGTTTAACATAAATTGTAAATGACTAGACTAAAGGGGCCTTCGGAAACATGATTCATAATGGTGAAGAGGAATAAAGACTATAAATATTGATACTTGTCTTTGTTTTTGCAAAATTATTAAACATCACTATGAATTATTAGATCAATTTGTTTTCTTTGTAATATATAGGTACCTCAATTGATTACCGTTCTCCAAGTCTGCTGTATTGAAATTTTCGCGAACGTATTTGTTCTGTGTTCTTTTTATAGCTGCAACTCCATCATTAGTTTACTCGAGTTTTTATTGCAGGGCCTTACTCATTTGTAGAAAATATAGCCTATATTCTGCTGAGTTAGGCTTTGCTTGTGAAAATCCAGAAAATATCTTCACAACCTCTACTACGCACGTTTAATAAAGATAAATTTACGAAATCTCTGAACATTCTGAATATTTCTGAATATTGAGGAAAATCTCTTGAGCACATGCAATATTTTGTGCATTTTTCTAAATAGATTGAACGAAACGAATACGCAAGGCAATGTTTATGCATTAGACTAATTCTTAAATTTGCATTAAATGTCATAGTTTACTACCTAGTTGTAAGGGGGATGATAAGTGAGAAAAGAAACTATATATATTTAAAATATTCACTGTTTTTTCAATCTTTGACCTCATTTTGAGTGTCACTAAAACAATGGCAAGCATGTATTTCCTTTAAAGAACATGCTTAAGAATTGATTAAAACTACATTTGTTCCTATTTATCTTCTTTTTTACGTCAGAATGGAATAAAATGTTTTATTGCGTATTTTGCGATACAAGGAAACTAGCTGAAGAACTTGTACTTTGCAAGAGAATGGGGAATATTTTTACAAATAGGGGAGGTTTGAGATGGGACAGTGGAAGGGATGGGCGTAGAATCAATTATTCGTTATGGAAACAGTGCTCTTAATTTCTTATTTTTAGAAGCCTAGAATCATAGGTTTTGCTATAAATCATATCAGTTACAAATTTCTGTGAGTTTATGTAACTGAAAAGCTCTTTTACAACACCAAAGGTACGTAATTACTTATATTTTCAATCCAAGTTTTCAGTCTCATTTATTGTAACGAACTAAATTCTTCTTAATCTTTTGTAGACATAAAAACAAAACTTTTATAAATTAGCTGTTTAGTGAGGCCTAGTTGCAGCACTTTTTAAAGGAATAATTTAATTTATTGATATGTTGTGTAAAGAGACGGGGCACATTAGCTTAGGGAGGAAAACTGACGAGAAAAATGAAATTTTATCTTCTAACAATAAATTGAGTGTTCCATCATTGATAAGAATGTACTTCCGCAAGACTCCATCTACCGAAGACGGTTGGTGGAACTGGTCTTACACAGATACATTTTTCATTTCATTTGGAGAATCTGTTAGGTAAATGCAAGCTATAATATGCAATAAACCTTGGGAAGATAAATTATGCACCGTGTCTCTAACTTTTGCGGAATATTTATGAAAATTCTGCATAAAATAAAATTAAAAGAAACATGTCTCATCTTTCCCACATGTAAAAGTGTCAAGGACATTTCTTATACTATATTAAACTATAAAACAAATATTTAAATAATTGAAACAAAACTTTTATATTTTTAAAATATGCTAAATGTTTGAAGACGTTATTTTTAAACCTTCGAAGCTGTAGCAGTAGAAAATAATTTATAAGAAATTCCAATGTTAAAAATGTCTCGACACTCTTCTAGCAGCATTTAATAAAAATTCTGTATAACATTTTAATTATGTATTTAGTACCGTATCTGTGCAAGGTTAAATACATTGCAAATTTTTTTTCAAAATTTAAAATTTCCAAAAAATTACTATGAAATTTATCTTTCCCGATTGTAAAGTAACGAAGATGCATATTTTTCGGAAACTGAAGCGAAAATGCCTAATTTAACAACTGATTCAACTTCAAACACTACATAATGTCGATCTCGATCTCACATTTGATAAAAATTAGTTCTTGAATATGATCAATAAAAGGCTCAAATTAAAAAAGGTATATTTATGGACGATGCAGAAAGAAACACAGTACTTTTTGTGTAGCTATTTCATTTAGTTTGAATGAATATTTTTATCAAGCTTATTTTCAATCTCGAGGATCCATATCGAGATAATTAACATTTTAATTTTTTTTAAATAGTGAAATAATTTTTCCATTAAAGCTTTTTTAATTTAACGTTATTTGAAGCTTCAAGTTACTGACTTCAAATTATGGACGAATGAGATACTCTCGTATTCTTTCGCTCTCCATTTTTCACTCAATGTAGTAACTAGTAAGTAATTTTAAATAGCAAAGTATCACTAAACATCAAGGAATAAGTATCACTTTAGATTTTGAAAGATCACAAATATTTTTAACTAGTGGGTCAGAAGATGTAGATATGCAGGGTAACACCGTTGAGTCGCCACATACAGGACATAGACCGCACCCCTTGTATTTTCTTGTAATTATCGATAGCTTGCCGTCAGACGAGCTGTACAGGTGCTCAGTGCGATTGCTTTAACCAGTCTATTTTATGAATTCCATTTCAATGTTTTACTTGTAGCTGTGCAATCCTTGAGTTTAGAGTAAGATTTCACTAAGCCAACTTCTAAACATGCTATGTTTAAATACATTTTATGCGGAAATTACTTAATCCATGCATAATTTCGAAGTCAAAACTAAGTGTAGCGCCTACATAGAGTACCGTGTATATGGTTGCGCCATTTTCCTTTGCGAGGTCAGTCAACTGTGATGTGCGGTGTCTATACGTTGAGATACATGCCGCCCTAACATTCCAGTATACATGCCAAAGTTTATTTTTCACGGGATGCCGCGTTTTTAGAAAAAATACTAATTTGTCTCTCCGTGTTTCATTTTTTACTAGCCGCCTCCGGCGGCTAAATTAAGACGGTTTTAATTAAAATTAAGACGGTTACAAACTAGGTGGCTCTAGGGTAAGTGGCGCTCCTTCTAATGTAAAAAAGACGTCCCCTTTTATGTTCTTCTTAGTTTTTGAGTTCGAAATGACGCCCCTTCGAAGCCGGCACCCAGATGAGATCCTTACCTTATCGGGCCGCCTCTGGTTAGAAAAAGAAGATGGTTAAATGATAAAAACCTACAAAAAGGTACAAATTATTTTCGTCCTAATTAATTCTGAAGAGCTTCCGGCTATATTGGCCTTTATAAAAAAAACAGAAAGGGAAAAAAAAAGTATGAAAATCTGAAACACTTGTGAAAAACTGAACGCACTAAAGTGCTATATATTAAAAGCGTATTATAATCCATGTGTCTTCCCTATTTTCTTATTTCATTAAGTTGGAAAGAATATCATTATTCATGAGTGTTATTAAAGAAAATTAAAGCTGGCATTCCTAACATGCTTTTTCTGGATGTAATTCATTAGAAACAGATGGGAAAAGGCTGCGCAGAAGAATGCGCAAATCGAAGTTGCAGAAGCAGACGATAAATTGTGCCAAGCGCTAGAATCACATCTTATCAGAATCGCATATCAACCATTTTAATTTTCGCCAAATTAAAAAGTGACACATTTAATCTCGAAAAATTTCGAAATCCTATTTTTCTTTTGAGTACAAAATATTTCATTCCTGCTCTGACTTCACATGCACACGGTATTTTAATTAAAAAGTAACCTTACAAATAATCTTCAAAAAATCTTTATTCTTTTATTTTTACTTCAAGAGTCTGAATAATTTAATAAATTTGCCAAATATGGCAATATAGATATGCTAAATTCTCCCTCTTTCCACTGCAGGGTTACAATTGTGAAATGGCAAGAGCAAAATTAGCCTTTTGCGATAGGTTTTCTATCGATATCTCCTAAAATAATACGAATTTTGAAAAAATCGCGTCGAGGTATGTCGGGACCTGTCCGCGAGAATTTTTATACAAAATTTGGTAGGTCTAGGATCACCCGTCTAGGAGCTATTCGACACACCAAACTAGTTAACTAATGGACATTTTACAGTCTATTTTATTTATATAGATAGATATTATTCAATTTATGCTACTGGAGTATATTTGATGGATTTGATTATAAGTGTTATTAATTTTTCTTTTCTTTTCCACAGACTAATCAACTAAGGGCATAGTATTAGTCGTTAATTGTAACTGTAATTATTTTGCATTTTAACATTCTGGATTAACTGAAATGCTGTTTTTAAAAACCGAATAAATTTTAAATTTGGTCACAAATTGTATGAATTCAGTTTTCTAAAAATAAGTGGATAATTTTAGTAGTGAGCTAAGTAAGCAGACTAATATTAATTTGAACTTACTAGTACGTATTTTTGTACTCATTTAGTTTATTTTTGGCAGCAAATAGGTAATTAATGAATATCTGTTTGGATGTTTTTTATTAAATCGTTTTCTTATGACAGGTGCGACATAACTCCCGAACAAGTGCGGCGTTTTACTCTGAATGTACAAGTGAAACAACGCAGGGCAGTGTTTTAGAATTTTTTCCCCTTTTTCTTGTCGCAGTACGCATATTTATATTTAAGATTAAATAGTACAGCTTGATTAATTTTATTTTAATTGCACCATGGGATTTTATACACAAATGAAAAAAGTATGATGCATATCACCCAGAATTACCTTAGATAAAGGAACGCAGAAACAGATTTTCCGCTTTATATATGAACAATGGATTTAAAATAAAGTAGGTTCATGATTCTTTCTAATATAATTTTAAAATATGATTAAAATAATATTTTATAACCGATATCTATACAAATAAAATTAGACTTTTGTCTGTACATTTCTTGGAATTCAAAAATTTTGCGATTTCTATCCGTTTCAAGCACCCGGGAATCCGATGCGACCCTCAAAAAAAAGTTTGTCTGTCTGTCATTCTGTCGTTCTGTCGTTCTGTCGTTCTGTCCGTGACGCTTTTTCTGTTTAAGCATCACGTAAAAACGGCTGAAGCGAATGATATGAAATTGGGTGTCATGATAGGTGGTCACTCAACTTAAAACATAGGCGTGGAATTTAAAAAAAATATTGATTGGATTTTGAGATTTTGCGAAAATCGTTTCAAACTGCGTAAATTTGTGTTCAAGCATCACGTAAAAACGACTGAAGCGAATGATACGAAATTGGGTGTCATGATAGGTGGTCACTCAACTTAAAACATAGGCGTGGAATTTAAAAAAAAATCTTCATTGGATTTTGAGATTTTGCGAAAATCCTTTCAAACTGCGTAAATTTTTCTTCAAGCATCACGTAAAAACGACTGAAGCGAATGATACGAAATTGGGTGTCATGATAGGTGGTCACTCAACTTAAAACATAGGCGTGGAATTAAAAAAAATCTTGATTGGATTTTGAGATTTTGCGATAATCATTTCCAACTGCGTAAATTTGTGTTCAAGCATCACGTAAAAACGACTGAAGCGAATGATACGAAATTGGGTGTCATGATAGGTGGTTACTCAACTTAAAACATAGGCGTGAAATTTTTAAAAAATCTTGATTGGTTTTTGAGATTTTGCGAAAATTCTGTCAAACTGCATAAATTTGTGTTCGAGCATCACGTAAAAACGACTGAAGCGAATGATATGAAATTGGGTGTCATGATAGGTGGTCACTCAACTTAAAACATAGGCGTCGAATTTTTAAAAATTTTCATTAGATTTTCAGATTTTGCGAAAATCGTTTCAAACTGCGTAAATTTGTGTTCGCACATCACGTAATAACTGCAAAGGTGAAAAAATTATATTTGGTGAAATGATAGGTGGTCACTCACCTTAAACTATAAGCATCTAATTTTAAAAAATTGATCCGATTTCGAGATTTTCCGAAAATCGTTTAAAACTGAGTGAATCTTTGTTCCTGCATTACGTAATAACGACTAAAGCGAATGATATGAAATTTGGTCACACGATAGATGGTTGCTAAACATAAACTATAGGAGTCCAATTTTTTAAACATTTTTATTAGATTTTGAGATTTCTTGAAAATTCTCTCAAAATACGTTTATATTTCTTCAAACATCACGTAATAACGACTAATACGAATGATACGAAATTGAGTGATATGATAGGTAGTTGCTAATTTATAGGCGTTGAATTTTTAAAATATTTTGATTACATTTGGAGATTTTGCGAAAATCGTTTTAAAATGCTGAAATTTTGTTCCAGCATCACGAAATAAAGACTGCAGGGAATGAAACGAAATTGGGTGACATGATAGGTTGTTACTCAACTTAAATTCTAGGCTTCCAATTTTTCAAAGATGTTGATTAGATTTTGAGATTTTGAGAAAATTATTTGTATATTCGTAAATATTCGTTCGCTCATCACATAATTACGACTAAAGCGAGTGAAAGGTATTACTTAGTGAATCTCTTAACCTGTAATATTTTAACAATACATAAAAATTATAACTTCGCTTTCTTTACTTTGGCAACATACTCCATCCATTCTGTGTACTCCTACAATGCTGACGAAAGTTCTTGCTTTTTGGAAATTTGCATTCACTAACCCGTCAAGGACGGGTACTTCAGCTAGTAATTAAATAAATAAATATTTTTTATTATCTGAGGACATTTATGAAGTACTTTATAAAAGATAACATATAATAAAACACAGGAAATAATTTAGAAGCTATAGCTTCAAATTTCAAAATTCTTTTAAAAAGAAATGTATTTTTAAAAAAATGTTTAGTCCGCAGTGAACATTTTTAAACATTAAGTTAACTTAATATTTTGATTTTATTTACATATTAAAGTATGCAGAAAGGGTTAATCTTCCAGGAATAATTAGGGAAATTGGAAACCATTGGCTACATATTTGATATGCAAGAAAAAACTAAAATCACGCAAAATGAAAGCATTCACTATACTAATCTGATAAGTTTCATTTTCTTGTTTGTTAACTCGAAAAGTATAAAATATAATGCAGTAATATATCTTGCATTGAACATAGAATAATATGAAAATCTTATTAAAGTATTTGATTATGGGAAAGTAAAGTTTATTTCAAAAAATACTTCTCTTGGTGATTCTCTATTTCATAAAAATTATCTTAATAACATAATCTAGTTAAACATAAAATCTTCTAAATATTACCTATAGTATTATTTAAGGCACTAACTTTTTTGAATGCAGTAATAACCATTGATATTAAATATAAAATTTCTTAAAAGTATTTCATATAAAAGGCACTTTCCCATACTTTATTCAAAATGCTTATATCCATATGAAAGAATTATTAAGTAACATTTCTTTTTCAAAATAAGAATAAATAAAACTAAAAGTTATTAGCTTGAATCTTTTGTATATGCTTTAGATGGTAATCCAACTTTCTTCTGCCCTCCGTAATTGAATTCAGACTTTCCCGAATTTTTTTTTCAATGGAAAATCTGACAGGCAAACAAAATAAGAAATATTTTAGGCATGACTTGTTTATTCAAGATAAGATATTTCTCCATTGTCTTAGAATAGTTTGCAAATCAAATTAGACGCTGTCAACGGCGATTCATTGGAAAACGTCGATAGGTGTTAAGATCTTTGAAAAACTTTTCGGGTAATTACGTTTACTCGAAAATCAGATTTCTTTCCCTATTAGGTTACAGACATCGCAGAAAGAAGTTTAGAAATATAGTAACAGGCATCAATTGCTTTATGCAGTTTTGTAACCTGTCAAAGCCTTTTGTTAGAAAATTTAATTATTTCTGAAAGAGAAATATTACTCCAATCGTAATTTAAAAGTTTATCCATTATAATAAGATAAATACCTCTTTTCCAAAGGCAAATGAATAAATATTAAAATAAATTATGAAAAATTCGCCATCAATAAAACTGTCGTTAATTAGCTGTTTGGGCATCGAAATTTTACAAAGCAGTTTTTATTATTAATCTATTATATAAATGTGAAAGTTTGTCTGTTTGTTTGTTTGTTCGTCCGGGAACTCCTCTCACACCGTTCGACCAATCGGCTTGAAATTTTGCACATACACGTAAAACGGCATAGAATAGACCGTAGGCTGCTTTAAAATTCTGGAAATCCACCCGTTCTCCAATTTTTCGCAATTTTCAGGGTACAAAGCTACTCAAATGTCCGATTTCAGCACATTCGTGAGCATGCGCCGAAACGGTTGGTCGCAAACCTACGGAATTTTGCATACGGCTTCATTAGGACAGATCCTAACACTCCTCGAAGCGATTTTTTCGAAATTCGAATTAGAAAATTTTTTATTTTATGTTTTGTCCGATTTTTAGCAATTTTTCTCGCTTAATACGTAATAACGCCGGTAATTACACTTGCAAGAAAATGATATTTGCATCATCGGATAGTGGAAAAATGTTTCTTTTAAAAACTGTTTGTTCGGACTGTGTAACATAATTTGCAAATTTTTGGGAATTTTTCAAATAAAATTAAATTTGACGCTGAGTTTCGTAAAATATTTTTAAAACTGCTGCATCTTGAATTCTATCCGTCATAACTTTTTTATATTTTGTCAAATGACGGAGCATACATTTCGCCCTCTTTTAAAAGAGAAGCCGGAGGAAAATATAAATTAGGAGATTTTTTACGAATTTTTAAGTAAAGAAGGATTTTCATTTCAATAGCATCTGCTTAAAAATTTCGGTATAATATCTGGCGGTTTGGTTGTCTTGGATACAGTAACAATGATTAAAATTGCCAGTTGAAAAAATAAATAAAATTACTTTAAAATAACTGAGTTTTCGCATGTGAAAAGTGCGTCATTTTGATGTCACGAGTTTAAAATCCCTGTTTAAACTCAATCGGAATAACGGACTCACAAGCAAAACATACGGCATGCATGAAATAATTCTATATTTTATTTTACGTTGCCACAAAAAGAATTGAATGCTGTTTTTTCACCAGTGTATTATCCAGCATTATTTTCAATTGAGATTTTAAACGGGACACGTTTTCGAATCGCAGGAAATATATTGGAGGCCCCCATCTATGAAATTTGTTTTATTTTTCATAAAATTTTGTTATAAAAAAAAAAGAACAACATTTGAAATTGGGGGCCATTTCGAGCCGGGGTCCTGAGCAAAGTCCCGATTTGCACGTGCGATAATAGAGCCATAGTACTAAATACGCCAATCTGACAAGAATTATGCGTAAAAATTTATGGAGAGCTGATTTAATGGCAACCATAAAGTGAAATGATTATCGTTTATGCTAATGCGTAAATTGCAAAGAATCACCAAAGCGTAAAAGACTACATTCGTGGCAAATATCTAAACCGTTTCTTTAAATTAAGCATTAATGGTTTCAAAACGAAAATATATTGTATTGGTATCAGTAAAAGATAGTATAAGTAATAGTAAGTAGATATGCTAAGGCCATTTTGATCAAAGCACAATATACTGCATTGATATATATTTCGTGAAATTAAGACTTCTATTCATTTTTCAACAGCCGTATTACATCACAGCTAACTAAACATTAAGTAATTCTACGTCGCGTTAATATATCCCGCGGTAGTTTCAACAGACTGTAACAGAACTTTCTTTTTTCTTGGAGATAATGTTTTTTCACAAGTAGTTATGATCACATTTTAGGAAAATGTTCTCTTCTTGCCTTGCGAAGAGCGGGTACACAATTATTTAATTATAAAATAAAATGGTTCTCCACATCATGTAGTAGCTAAGGTATTAATGGCATAACTTAAATCTAAAAAAGGATATGATGTAGAAATAAGACATTTTGAAAATTAGGAATTTTCACTGCAAATCGTCACGCTTTTCTTTTCTAATCGCGAATGACACCGACATAGTTTTTTTTTTTTTTTTTTTTTTTTTTTTTTTTTTTTTTTTTTGCGTCATAATATTAACAAGGGTCTCAGGTCAGTACTTATACTAACTTTACAAATAACTAATGAGTAACTTTACGCCCAGAGTCGAATCATTTTGCTCATTTTTAGATTCCAAATCACTGGAATCAATTCGAACTATACATATAAGAAAAAGTTTCGCTCCCTACCGTGCGGAGAACGGGCACGCAGCTATTTTATTATAAATAAGTAACATTTTCTGTGAAAGTGACTTGTGATTAGTCTAAACATCTTGCTGTAGAAATTATATAATTATCATTTCCGAAAATAATTTTTACAACAGATGCGATTTACGAATGCGTAACAAAAGCTTTGATAAATTATATTTATTTGCTTCAGGCGATTGATAATTAACACAATAATGCGTGAGAGGGTAGGTTGTCAAAAAGTTCCCCGAATGTCACTTTACGATGGGCCTCTCGATATACACAAAACAAAAGTTAAGAGTAGGGGAGATTGGGGAATATTTGCCATAGGGGGCACGATTTCCAACTCCCTTGTTTTAAAATGAACCAGGATGCATAGTTGGTTGAAGTAGCAATGCAACGCACGTTATCTAGAAATGTTTCAGCTCAGAATCTGCTGTCACATCTTTGGAAGAGCTTTTTCTTTTTCTTTTACAACTGTGAGTAAAGCTTTCAGGTCTCTGAACTAACTTAAAATAAGCATACTATATTTTGACATTCAATGTACTAAAAAAGGGTTTCTTTCTTTGCGTCACTATATGTTTGTTTTGACAATACCACAAACCGCTCCTCGGCGTGGTAGTATCAAAATTCAAATATGGCGATAGGACAGGTTTTCCAACAGCATAAATGAAGACGGCACAGAAGAGAAACATTTGCTGTTTGCGTCCACTTTGATTGAGAGAATAATGAATTTTGTTGAGAAAAATATCTCTGTTAAAATTGTTAAATGACATTTTTTGGAAACTGATTCAGTGTCATTTGTTTTATATACATGGGTATAAAGAAAATTCGTTATACCGATGCGAATTTTAAGTTTTTGAAGATATATTTAAGAGATATACTAAACCATTCAAATGAAATAAACATCGATTTTATTAAATGCTTTCACTTACTTGAGGTGGAGATGTAATGACTTTCTGTATCTCGTTTACAAACATCTCATTATCGCAAAATTGATTACAAAATTTTCTGCATTAAATATACAGGGTGTGTCACAATTACTTCCCAGTTTTGGAAAGCTTTTAAAAAAATGCATATATTACTAATATACATTGACGAAGTTGACTTTATTGGAGAAAGAAATGTTTCAACTTTTATTTCACAACAGTCCAATATGTGAACTTTTTGTGACAGCGACGGATTAATGCAGTTTTGTCGGGGATGAGGGTGGGAGAGGGTGGTTAGTTCGAAGACTGGCATATACAATCATTTTATGGTAGTAAAATAGGATCTTTTACACTAATTTCTTTTTCTCAATAGGGGCGTTTGCCCCCCCCCCCTGTTTCGTGATTTACAGATATTAAATCTCAAGTCAAATTCTTCCCTCTCCACACTGTCTCTCCCCCCACCCCCCGCACTTGTTTCGTGATTTACAGATATTAAATCTCAAGTCAAATTCTTCCCTCTCCACACTGTCTCTCCCCACACTTAGTATGTCGAGGGTATGTCACAATTCCCTTCCGGGTTTGGAAGGCTAATTTAAAAAATACAATACAATTTTTGTTTCACAAATATCACAACCTTCTAACTAACCACCCCCACCGACAAAGTAACTGCTCTCCTCCCCACTTCCACCTCCGACAAAATTGCATTAATCCATCGCTGTCACGAGTGGGTTCACATATAGGACTTTTGTGGAATAAAAATTGTAACATTTCTTTCTCCAATAAAAAACTTCTTTTTTTGTATTGGTAATATGTATATATATTTATAAGCCTTCTAACCCGGGAGTTAATTGTGATACACCCTGTATTTTCAAACAAGCTGTCATTAACATAATTTTGAATGTTAAATAACGTTTTCCCTACCTTTGCTAAAGATTTGGAATTTCTCAGAAGAGTGGGTTCTCATTCGAACTTTCCGTTTCGCTGCCGCTGTTCCTCAAGGGATTGTTTATTTTATTTTTTCATGAAACTTACGAATAATATCAACATCCTTCAAAGGTTTGAAGGTTTTGTTATTATTATCAGCAGAAAAAAAAATCATCCAGAATTGCATCCATAAGCACAAATGTTTCTTTCGTAATGTGCTCTCACAAAATTGAAAGTCTGTGGTTAAATGTATTTTCGCCTTCATCTTAACCAATGCTGGTACGTGTGTTTGGACTAGCATTTTGCATCCTTTTCTGGCTTCGTTATAATCTTTCGTAATATCGGAAAATTCAATGTAAGTAATTCCTACGTAATTTGATTTGGGTATCTTTATTGCGAATTCGTTGCTCGTCATTTCGAAAGCCTTCGGTATAACGAGATTTTCTCTATAGCGGATTACGTATTACGACTTCAGCATAAAAACGCATATTAAGTAACAAGCAAGGTTTATTACCTATTCTTTTTCATTTAATGTATAGTTGGAAAACTTATATATCTATATCAACATATATGTTTTGAAATACTTTCAAAATATATATGTTAATATATATTTGAACTATCCTTTCACTGAAAGTTCACTGAAAGTTTCACTGTCATTTTATGAACTTTTCAGTGTCGTTTCACTGAAAAATTTTAAACTTGACGAACATACAATATGTTATATAATACATACAATAATCCTTTCTTTGTTTTGTAGTATTATTGCAAAATCAGTTTATTTCTGATTGTAAAAGAAAGTACTAAATTTTTATCTATAGAGATGAACCCTGTTCCCGAGAATCCTTTATAACTTAAAAAAGTTAAATATGTAATTTAAATCTATGTAAATATTTATTCGAAATTATTTATTATTTTGAAAAAAAAAATCATTTTATTTTTAGAATAATGCATGTCATTTTTAAAATGAATGGTATCTGAATTGTGACCATAATTTTGTTTTTACAACGATTTAAAAAATAATATGAAATCTCTGAAAAAATAATGTGTGGTTGAAAACATTTCTTTCATAGCAACGTAAATTTAATACGCATAAGAATTCATTAATTTACAATTGAATAACAATCTTAGTTTTAATTATTTTGAACAAATAAAATAAAAGCATATTATCAGTTATCTGGATTGTTTGAAATATTCTAAATTTAATTATGAACTGATTGCATCCCACAAACTTTACAGTTCGTGACAAACAAAATCCTGTCGACTTTTGCAGAATTGCGGGGAGTGTGGAATTAATTTGAATGTCAGTAGAAATTGCGAAAATGTTTTAATGACTTAGTTCCGTTAAAATAATGATTAAGGCAAGAAGAATACTTCAAATAAGACTGATTTATGGTGTAAAAGTCTGAGTAAATTTGTGAGAAAAGATTTTTATACAAACACATTTTAGAATATTTTGAAAACAAATGTTTATCTCAAAGCTACATAGATAATTTAATCAAAGTTTTCTGCCACAAAAAGATACGTATTGAGATATAATTTTAACAAAATAATTTTTCAATTTTCTACATCTATGGTAGGAGTGTATTGAATAAATTATGTTAACGAATATCCTTTTCGTATGCATAAATATTTGTTATTCTTAATTCCAGAAGAAATCTGTATTATCGACGTAACTATTTTCAGATATGTCTTTATGAGCTAAATGTACTTGGCACCTAATGCAGATATATTTATCAAGGGGTGATCATTCTAATTAAATAACAGAATAATAAAATGAATTGATTAGAAATATTTCAATATATCAAATATTTGAAGGCATGTAAATAGATTATTGAAGTTTCTGAACATAAGATGAAACGCAACTTTTTTGATTGGAAAAGGTAAAAGTAATTTCCAATGAACATCTCTGCAATTACCATACAAGTTCCTACTTTTTGATTAAATGGAATTTCTTTATTAACTCTTTTATATTACTTTCCGACAACTTTTATGATAAATTTGAAGTGTTCAAGTTCATTTAGATGGGCAAGTATATCTTTAATTGCAGTTATAACCAAATTACAAAACTTTGCATTAATGTATCCTCATCACTAATTTTTGTTATTGATTCTATTGATCAACTAGGTGGCGTAGGAGTGCATCAACAGAATCGTTAGCTTAATGTTCTAAAATTGCGATGCTGGTTGTGATCCTCATTGGTACTTCATAGTGCGCTAGTAACTGGTAAAAACGGACTGTACTTACGTATTATTTCACCTACCTATTTCAGTAGTAATTTCATTTATAAACTTTCTAATTTAGTAGCAGCAACCAGGAAAAAAACTATTAAAACATCACTTATAAATTTTCTTAAGATAATCTGTGTGATTATTAGCCAGTCCTTTATCTCTTTACTACATTGACTAGCACAATGAATAATGCCAGTATGACTATGTCGATGGCTTTATGTATAAGTACACAATGGTATTTGTGTAATATTTATCGAACTCATTTCATATGAGCACGTTTCATATAGATTTCTTTTCTAATTTATTTTTGAAGGAAAATGTGACAGCTATGAGATTGCGAAACAAGTATTTTCCGGGTTTTTTTTATATAAAATCGGCATTCAGTACGAACTTGTGTAAATGCTTTGGAATATTTTTTTTAAGAATAGATAATTTTTAAATACTATAAAAATGACGGAATATGTGCATTTAAAGAAGAAAAAATGTGCAATTATAAGATGTTTTTACTTTTACTTTACGTTTGGTCTGTGTGGTGAGTGCTGTAATCGCAAAGGTCGGCTTTACCCCAGTTATAAGAAGCTGATCCTTTAACTAATAATATTAATTTATAAACTAGTAAATATATTTACGGTTCTAGTTATGAACCTATTTGAAAGTTCTTTCCGATTTGTTTTATTTATTTATTTATATAAAAGTATAATCATTATACTTAACAGTCCAAAACATAGATAATGTACTCTATTTGCATACTTAATAACTGTATAATTAGTTAATGATAATCGAACTACCTCCATTTTCTCGATACTTTTTTTGAGGTTCGTCGTAATTACCCAATATGTATGCAAAAAATTTCTACTTTTTTCCCTCTTTCTCTATAATCTACGAATTTTATCCAAGATACACTTTTTTTCCTTCGACCGTGGCATGTGAAAGCTCAATGCAATATTAACATATTGAAATGTGCTCGGAAAAAATTGCGACAGTGATGTATCTGTAGCATTGTTATAGGCATTGAATATATTATTCATTCTGGTACATTGAAAGGAGTTTCTTTTTCTTTGATCCCCCGCGCAGATATTATCCGAAAAAGTTTTATAAAATCTATGAACCATATCATTCTGAAGATAAAAAGACTTCCATTTTTAGAAAAGTACTTATTGATTGAAAGTTATTTTATAACGAAATAAGGGAAGGGAAGATATTTCATATGAATTTTTTTATTCCTTTTTTTTTCGGGTAGGCTTTTACAAAAATGAAAATGATAGTTTAATTATAAATTAAAGGTAAAGGAGATTTTTATATCTGCATTTAGTGAGCGAAGAATATGGAAAATGTTATCTTTATTGATCCCGAATAATGATTTTCTTTTTTAAAAAATATCTCAGTATAAATCGATTAATGGTTTTTATTTTTACTTTTTTTTACTTTCTAGAATCTTCCTATGTTAATTTTGGTACTGCCAAGTTTTAGATTCATATATATATATGTAGGGATAGGTTATGTCACTTTTCGTATGTTTCTAAACAACTCTTCTCGTAGCAATAGTAATTAATTTAAATTTTTATCGTATAAAGAGATCATATGCTGTCTTGCATTCAGGCCCAACATGTAAAACCGGAAGCATTTTTTCATATTGAAAATTATCATCTTGTATTCAAACTTGGGATGCGATAGCCTATCCCATGGCGGGGGTATTTGTTACACGTGTTGGTGTTGTCTCATAAGTCTACTGCTCAGCATAATCAAAAAGTTCGTTCCAGATGAATTTTTATTGATCTCTGCGCGATTAGAAATAATCAGCAATATGGTGGACGAAGATATCGCTGTTATTGGTGAATTGAAACGCGATTTCCCCCCCCCCCCACATTCTTGGAAAGGAAATGTCTCATGATCCTCGTTTCAATATCATCAGGCAGGCTTTTCTGTATTCTCCATACGAAATATTTCAAGGAACTTTTGCCTGAAATTTTAAGCAGACATGACTATTGATCTCTAGGTCACTGATCGTAGGATTTTTTCTGGTCATTAACTATGCATATGTTATGGTGTAGAACTATCTAATTTAATGAAATATACATTACATTTCTTCACTGGTTACTGCAACTTCATCAGTCATCTTACAGTTAGAGCAAATAAGGATCACGTTTTATTATACTTAGTATAATTTCTAATTTGTCTAAAAGTTCTTTATCGTGCATAAGTTATTGCTCTGAAAGTTTTAATTGTACATTATTTGGCCTGTTTCCTGTACTAATCCTGCATTTATTTGGAATGCTTTCTGTAGTGTGGTAAATCGCCCGAGGTAGGCTATCACACCATGAGAACTTATCGTTGCTGCTTGTTACAATCTACATCCATTACACATATTTCTTAATATTAATAACACAGGCCTTACAAACTTTGTATGTGGGTTTCAAGAAAACAAAGCAATATACACAAGATTTCAAGCTAAAAATTATTGTACAGGCGTTTAAAAAACATATTCGAGCAAAAATAAATTTTTACTATGACGGTTTCATTAATAAATGCTGCTCTTTGTAAAAGACAGATTATTCAGTACATAAAACTTCTAAAATTTATTGTCAGCTATGTGTTTTTAATGAAAAATTAATCAGTTACGAAACTAACATAGGGAATGTCTCTCATATTCGAATACATTTTTGAGAAGGTGTAAAAGAATTCGTTCTTGTTCTAAAAAGATTAAATAATCACCCCAAAAAATTCTGAAAACGAAAAAGAACATTTTTATGTAAATAAATTCCAGTTTAAAATATCGCTTGCCTTTGCAATAGCAGCTTTGTTGTTCTGATACTAAAATAAAGATTTTGATTGTACTGAAGCAATGCTGTTTATTTCAAACAATATTTATCAGCGTATACTGCTAAAATTCACGTGAAAACCTACCACTGAGAAAACCTTCCCTGCCGTATATATAACATGTCCAGTAAAGTCTGTTGCCATCCCTTAGAACGACGACAGATATAGTCCTAAAAATATGATCTAGGTATAGTGAAGTAGTTATGCTCTACTCATTGGAATCGCTTACAACGTAACCTGGTGGCTAAAGTCCCAATTAAAGTACTTATGTCCAAAAAGGTGAAAGGGGATGAAATGCAGTTACAGAATTGTTCAGCACCACTGATTTAATAAGAAAAGATACCTTACGTACAAAACTGGTAAAAATAAAATCTTAAAATGCAGAACGTAAAAACGTAGTTTTGATGGTTGACTACCACCTTCCACAATGTGGATCTGGAATTGCTGACCGGAGTCCAAATATGTAGTTGCTCAAGGATATCACTTTTTGAAAGAAGGATAAATGAGCCTAATGTCAGGGAAGGGAAATTTTTGAAAACGCGATCGAACAAATGTGCTATTTATGTATTTCATTTGAAGCATTATTCTTGAGCATTAATACACGCAAGTTGTTTTTCCTTACTTCAGCGATGATGCTGAACTGCTCTGTAATTGAAATTTTTTCCCAGACGCCACACAGTGGAGTATTCCTATCAAAATCCTGGCCAAAAAGCGAAAATTTTAAATTTGTTTAAAAACAGTAATATATATGTTTTTGGATAGCCTAGTAACTGATGCATCATGAGATGCATGTTTCTCGACCATAATTCATATCCAAAAGATGCAGCACTCGGTTTAAAAGCAAGTTTCTTCATTTACGGCAAGAGATTTCAGCGTTTTCTATTACTTCGTCGTGCATATTTTACGGGCTCTTTAAATTAATTTACTGATTTGAAACTTAGTATAATTGTAGTAAAATATATGTATTTTAATTATATGTATCTATTAGCTTTAAAAAATAATATGACTTTATTAAAAAAAATTGTAAACTTTTTTTTTCTAATTTTTTTTCAAAAATCCACATTTTAAAAAGCTTTTTGAAGGGGTGTCGCGGCTTGTCGCGCCTAATTTCAACTATAATCGTAATTATTACAGTATTGAGTGTCTATTCCAAG
The DNA here is from genome assembly GCA_038373885.1 of Cheiracanthium punctorium. Classification (NCBI taxonomy): domain Eukaryota; kingdom Metazoa; phylum Arthropoda; class Arachnida; order Araneae; family Cheiracanthiidae; genus Cheiracanthium; species Cheiracanthium punctorium. Next base: position 655,513 of record JAWZYV010008341.1, read on the forward strand.
AAAAAAATGTTCCCCCAACATCCACCATTTTTATAAAAAAAATTATTTCTATAGCGCCATTTTTATTTTTTCGATAATTTTTTGACGGGTGATCGCAAAAGGGATACAAACAAACGCGCTTGTATTTCTCATAAACTATAAATTATGTGCAAGTGTTTGGATAAAGGTATATAAAGTTTCATTTCAGTTAAGATTTAACATCAGTATTTTAAATTCAGTATGTAATTTATTTTTCTGATGTAAATTGGCTATAAGAAGAAAATTTCTACATATTCCAAAATTGCCCTTACTTAGTCCTGTAAATAGTCCCATCTATTTACAGCTTAGTTTTCCATTTATGTCGTAAATTGTGTCCAAAGCAAAAACTCCCCAATTTTGGTTCTCAAAGGATGACAACTGTGACTTCGGGTCATGGAAGTGTGAGTGTGTAAACAGAAACACGTGCTACCTCTTTAAGTCATTTTGAAGTGCTGGCTTGAAATAAATTACTTTCTCCTCGAGCTTGGAATGAGATTTTATGGGTTTGCAAAGGGGGGCTTCTTTTAAGCAGTGCCCTTATATGATCTGCTCTAGATAAAGGCCAATGAAAAAGAGCAAGCCTTATAGCAGTGAGACCCTATAACTTCTTCTTCCAGAGGGACCCGATGGAAAAAAAAAGAAAGAAAAAAGGAAGGAGAAGAAAAAGAAAGTGATTCTGAGTGAAGACGAATATCAGAGTTCAAAGAATCGGAATGAAAAATTTAATCTTCAGAAGTCATTAGAAAACTAAGATCCATATAGTAACTACATTTAGAAAAGTGAAAAATCTGAAAACTTTTATGATAAAAATTGATTTATAGATAAGTAGTATTATATTTATAAGTATTATTATAAGTAAAGTATTACATTTATATATTTTTATTGGGTTAAGGCAGCGTTTCTCAACCTGTGGGGCGCGCCCCCCAAGAGGGCGCAGAGCGTTTCCAGGGGAGGCACGAGAAAAACCAAAGAGCAAGTAATGATGCACGATTTTAAAAAATCGCCTAATTTATTCTCATTTTTACTCAAAAATATATCCATTTTCGCTTAAAATGTTCATTCAAACTTTACTGATAACATTATTTTGTAGAAAATTCGACTAAATGTACATTGTTAAAGATTAAAAAACTGAATGTATGCTGAACAATGTGAAGGGGGGGGGGCGCTACCGTAAGTTAGCCTTTGTTGGGGGGGGCGAAGTTAAAAGGTTGAGAACCGCTGGGTTAAGGCACGGCTATTTTCCTTACGGGAAGGTTGCCTTGGCGGAGGGCTTTTTAAGAGGCTCTAATGCGTATTCACGTGACATCTGGAGAAAATCGCCCAAAACTCCAGACCGTTAGATCGACAGCCGCGTGGTATTACATTTATAAGTGGTATAATACAAAAGCAGTACTTCCCAGTAAGGGGAACTCCCCGGACAAGACATTTGTTAGAAACCAACTTCGAGTCGTTTAGCGATATATCGCTAAATTTGGCGACAACACACTTTTTTTATATAATTTAAGAAGTATATAATACTAAAAAGTAAGTCGAAAGTCAACAGTAATGATTTTAACGTTACAACACATGAAAAATATTTTTGGCCAGGATTTTGACACAAATACTCCACTGTGCGCCGTGCCACTTTTCAGATGAGAATGCTAACCCCGAATTAAGCCACCATTAGTTAAAGCATAGATACTTAGATCCCTCTTTTATGACAATAGCGCTCACTGTTCTGGTGTTATTCTGGTGACAAAGGACATTAGTAGGCGTACCGTACACATGCAAAATTTATCAGACTTCTGATAAATTTCTTGCTTTCGTATTTGTAAATATATAAAAATAACTTCTAAAAATTATTTAAACAGTTGTTAGTTACTCTATATTTAGTTTATTTAAGGCAGATTTATGAACTTGTACCGTTATTCATTAACATTTAACTTTAATAAAAGGAACATTCTGACATTTTTTATGCCCTGATATTTAATATGATACGTAAAATAGCATATCAGTTAAATATATTTCAAAAATTTATTCTGTTTATTAAAAAAAAATACTTCTTGAAAGGTTTACTTAGCAGAATATCAGGGATTACTGTTGTTTGTCTTGTGATTATTCGAAGATTATGCATAAGATTTTGTGAAGGAACAGAAACTAAACTCTCACTATGTCCTTTTTTTTATTTAGCCAAATTTAAATTTTTAATTGGAGAAAGACATTTTTGCGTTTTCAATTTGCGCTTCATTTCGATTTTTTAGCTAAGAGTGAAATGAAACACCTGCCAAAGTTATAAATAATCTGTAATGATGAAAAATGAAGCACAATATTAAGTTAAGAATAATACTTTGGAATAGAAGTTGGTTTATATGTAAGTCTGCCGAGCCATAAGTCTGCATTTTTTAAAATGTTTTAAGTATGCATGAGCTGTGACGAAATTTATAAATGTACTTTTGTTGATCTTGCACTTCACAAATGTAAATGTTCAAATGGAACAAACTCATTGCATTTTAGGGACAAGAAAACGATTTAGGTAAAATTAAAGTAATACTTTGCATTGAGGTCCTTTACATCAAGATTTTCCAAAATAAATAAATGAGAAAATAAACATAAATTGATTAAAAAATTGAATCTGGATCTTTACATTAAGTTCTCAAAAAGTGAAGTAATGAATTAAATTAGATTTAAAAAATTAAAACAAATAAATGAGAAAGTAAATATAAATAAATAAATAATTGTAGAAACTGGATTAGTAACAGTTTTACATTTACTTTCTTTACTTGAAACTTCATTTAGATTTTAAAAATGTAAAAATTATTTATCATGATTTTATGATAAGAGCGATACGTGCGTTATAAAACGCACGCATCGCCTTAATTATGTATTTAAATAGAAGTACATGCTTAAATGTAAACTAAACTAGTCAAAAACTTGTAGTATTAATGTGATAAACCATAAATTTTCAACCTTTTTATTATGTACTTTAAGATACTCGAACATTGTTTAAAGCATTTTACCTAATTTTCAACTTATAAAAGAGACACTTTTTTAATATCGTGTACTTCTTTATTCTTTTATCTTCTTAAATATCTAACCTTCACATTTTAACGAATAAATATTTTTTTCCCCCTTTTTTAAGTGTGCTGCTGAATATATTGTTTAAAGAAGGATATATTTCGAAAAAAAGTTCTGTATTTTTCAGAAGTTTGTTAAAGTGTAATTTTTTTTCTTAATAAGAATACCTTGAAAGTTTTACCACGAAGCTATATTTAATATTAAGATACTTTTTAGTAGATATTTTCATTTACTTTTTTTCTTGAGATAAATTAGTTCATCATTATGGATTTAAAAGTATAAAATATGGATAATTTTATGCTTATACTGCAGTTTGTTTTGTAAATTTGAAATTTTACTTTGGATTATGAAAAGAAAACTAACTTGTTGTTAGTTTTCTTAAGAAGAACAGAAAAAAAACTAAAAGAAAACTAACTTGTTGAAAAGAAAACTAACTTATTGAACCTGATTCATTTGATTTTAATGAAGAATTGCAGAAAATTGAAAATAATAATAATAACATATTATTATGAAGTACACACTAGGGTTGACACAAGAAATCAACTTTCGAATTTTTTTTTGGGGGGGGCACCCCCCAAAAAGTTGCCAATAGGCTCAAAAATGAGATTAGTTTAAGAAGAAGTTTTAGATAAAGTTTTAGTTCATTTGCATAATATTAACCAGTGCCAGTAGCGCAGCCAGAAATTTTTTTTAGGGGGGGTCCAAATTACTCGGACTCGGGGGGGGAGATCAGACCCCCTCCCTAAAATGATCATGTTGCTGTTCACAGGGCCCCCGTACATGATACCCATATAAGTGTTTGTAGGAGGGGGGGGGGGGACTGGTCATTTCAGACAGGCACTCAGCACTCATCCCTCCCTCGGAAGAAATGTTTCGCGAATTTTACCTTTAGAGAAAACATTTGAAATTTTACCCTCAGGCCCCCAGAAAGCACAGAATGAGTGCGAATACCTATATTCTCCCCCCAGTGGCGGATTTTGCTCTTGAGAGGCCCCGAGACGCAACTCAATTTTGAGGCCCCCTCTACTCAAAAAAAAATTTTAAAAAAAATTCACTAACTCTAACACCTTTACAAAATGTTTTAATTCCTTTTATATCTAGTTTATGTCTACAAACCAGGGCCTGACTTTCACTATAACACTTTTGTGCCCAGGGCACTTTTCAGATTTTGGGTCTCTTAGCTGGCTCAATTTTTGTGCCCCTGTATATCGTGTTAAACTCAATTTTTTGGCTTATTTCTGCATTTGTGCCCAGGGCACGTGCACCAAGTGTCCGTCCGATAGTCATGGTCTGCTACAAAAGGAGTATTAAAATTTTTAAAATAATTTTGTATGTTTATAGATTTGTTCATCTTAAAAAACATTTTTTATCTCGATAATTTTTGTAGTACGTTTCACTTTTCATGATTAACACTAAATAAACATCAGCATACCTCTAAGTATAAACCAGCAACTGCAGTTTCATATTGTGTGATTATTTTTCACTGTTACTTAATTACGTCGAATTTCTTTTTGTGGACCACTAGCGAATGTATTGTTTCAGTCATGAAAATTTTGACTACTTAACAGGTACTTTTGAAGGTCAGAACAAGGGAAACTTGATCAGAAACATGACTTTGACATCACAAAGTTCAGAAGAATTCTTTACTTGGATAAAATGTACCAAAAATTTAACATTCCTTCAAGAACATATATTTATAAATATTTAAATATATTCATAAATTTCCCGCTTGGAACTGCAAAACTAAGCAGTTTAATAGTAAAAGTAAACTTTCTATTTAGTCGAATTTTTGTGTTTATTCAAAAACTGTCAATAAGTTTAGGACTATTAATAATGAGTAATTAGGTATGAATAATATATACACACACACATTATTCTATATTTTAAATAGAATGAAAAAAACTACAAGAGAAATAAAAAAACAATACTTAAGTAGTTAAAGTACAAAAAATATTATTGAGTTAAAAATAAATTCCACTTTATATTGAATATGGGTATGCTCTAAGCTTCGGTCCTAGGTTTATTATTAACTAGCTGCGTGCCCGTTCTTCGCACGGTAGGAAACGAAAATTTTCCTCACATGTGTAATTCGAATTAATTCCAGTGAAGTGGAATCTAGAAAAAGCAAAATTATTTCACTCTTGACTTAAAGTTTGCATCATATATGTACTAACCTGAGATCATTGCAATATAATGACACACACGCAAAAAAAAAAAAAAAACTATGTCAGCGTCATTTGGTATCAAAAAAGTGAAAAGTTAGACCGCTCTCACTTTCAAAATGTCTTATTTCCGCATCATGCTGTCTTTTAGGTTCGCGTTTTAGCGTTAAATACCTCAGACACTACATGAAATGGACATTTTTTTAATTTTAAAATTACGTCATGCAACCCTTTACAAAAAGAAAAGAGATAAGACTGCGCTATTTATAAAGGCTTTAAAATTGTTTTTCTAGATTATGCAGTTTAATTTTTCTTCTCGCAAATAAATCTAGTATTTATAAAAGGAAATCGAGCCAAGCAAATAAATTGGCTGCTTGGACTTAAGAATAACTATGTACACAAAACGAAATCTTTGGAATGAGAAACTTTTTTCACGTTTTCAGAAGAGCGCTCGTTGTAATTGCTTCACAACGGGCTTTGACTTTTAGTTGTACAATAACAGTAGTGTTTGGCGCATTTTGGCTTCAAATATAAGGCAATAAACAACAGATGTTTTAATTCGAATTTCGCAGAAAAATCGCTTCGATTAATGGAAGTTTTTGTAATACTCGTAAATGTTTTATTATTAATAATAAACTTATTACAATGTAAATTAATATATACTTCTTCCGTAACAAAAATATTCCAATAATTAAATGCTTCAATTGGAAATATAATCAATAATTAAATTATAAATAATTTCATGTAAATTCCTTTTAAAAATATTATATATATTATTAAATTTATCACCAACGATAGAACTGATTTGATTCATATTTAAGTTCAGTAAATTCAGAAATATGATTTCTTTATTTCCCAGGCATTAACCTTGTTCATGATCAATTTGCACACTTTAAATCAATTCAGATACCACACAGCAGCTTTTATATTTTTCCTCTACAGAAAGAAGAGCCCAGTCAATCAGTGGCATGAGGCAATCCATTTATAAGTTATTGGGTTGTTAGCCGTGCGTACCTGAGCGGTGAGCGTCTTCTGAAAAGAAAAAATGTCAATTTGATTTTATTCTATTGTTATCGAGTTAAACCCTCCCATAGAACCCAGATTTAACTTGTTCCCCCCATCGTTGCAAAGACACAACGGATAAGATACCCGGTGAGCGGAAAAAACGCCACCGGAAAAAACGCCACTGGAAAAAAACGCCACTTTTAATAGTTTTATGATGTAACATAGTCGTTATATGCTAATCGATGAGGAAAGGAGCGTAGCCAGAATTTTTTTTCGGGGAGGGGGGTTGTATGAGATATAATTTTGTATTGATAAACTTAATTTCTTATTGACGACAAAAATCTGAAAGCTCTTAATAAATAGGGGGGATATATCCCGATATCCCACTCCCTGGTTACGCTCTTGCACTGACGTAGGAAAGGGGGGGGGAGGCTTTGTGGCTTGACTCCCCCATACCTTTGGAGGATGATAGAAAATACACCCCCCCCAAACCTACTGAATCGCTACGCTACTGCGCCCCTATCGGAATATGGGGAGACCTAGAGTTGAGCTATGGCCTATTATTACTGGTTTTCTTTTTATAAGTGCAGGAGTTTATTCTGATTCATGGTAATTTATCTTGTTGGCTCTTTGTTTTTAAATAATAAGTTTTATAATAAGGAAGATTTATAAGTATATATATTGATATATAAATATTTCTATTTTTGAAAATAGTCAATTTGAACATTGGTACTTTTATTTTAAAGATGTCTTTTTAAAAATTATATTATTCTATTAATAAGTCAAAAACAAGTTTTAAAAAATCTTCTTCAAATTAAATGTTAGTCTAATTGTAATGTTTTTAAACAAATTTTTAAATGCTGAAAAAAACAATAACTTTTTAAAGGAAACTGGTTTAAAATGATTTAAAACTCATTTCTCAAAATGTAAATATTGGCTATGTATAACTGTGATTAAAATTAATAGTTAATTAGTTTTGTTAGAATAGTTTTAATAATTATATGTTTACTATTTTTACTTATACTCAAAAGCTTATTGCTCCTCATAGACTTTGAACTGTAAGCCTTCTTATGAGAAATCATCACTTCATTAATGCAATTTTACTTATTGGGAATTTCTGCAGCAGGGCTGTATAAAAAGTAAAAGTTTGTATTTATTTACATTTTATTTCCTGAAAATTTTATTCGACACAATAACTTTGTAATTAATTATATATGTCTAAGATCAATATTTAAAGAAGAAAACCGTAGATCAGTGCTTTTAAGACAACCTCTCTAATAGGAATTGGAAGGAATTATGATTTCTGTTTAATATTAAAAATATAAAACTTTTTACCTTCAGTGTAAGTTATGATGAAATAAGTTATTATGATTTTATGTTTAAGTCCTTAAATTAAGGAAGATATACACGAGGGCTGTCTGCTTAATTAAGGCATGCCTTGGGCGGAGAACTTTTTGAGGGGCTCTAACGCTTATTCAGGTTACAACTGGAGAAAACAGTCGCGCCGTAGGCCAGAACACTAGACCTACACACCTCAGCCCTTTACCAAATCGTCACGAAATTAGTAGAAAGTATTTATATTATAATTCAAAAGGTTAAAAATAATTTTTTAAGCTTTATAAGATAAATTTATATGTTATAAAGCTCTTTCTCTTGCCTGTCTTTTATATGCCAAACCCCCCCCCCATTAAAACATGAAAAAAATAAATCCTTATCCCCCCCACATACACACCTATGTGTTAATTAAAATCTCAGTTAGGGATTGTATTTCTTTGATATCTTAACAGTTCCATGTCATCAGAGTACCTGCATGCAGTTTTGGGGTCATAGCCCCTGAAAGCTTCATTTACTATTAAGTAATTGGCAATCTTTTTTTTTTTTTTTTTTTTTTTTAACGGAAACCAAAAGCTTTCTAGGAAAGTCTTCCCCCACCCCTCCTTAGCGCCTACCGAATTATGCCCAAATTGACTTATTGAATTAGACATGTGATTTCCCCCACTTCTGGAAAACAAAGTATATTAAACCTCATAATTCAACTGAATACCCCATTCCACCCCCACCCCACCCCCATTTTCTGCAAAACAAAAGAAATTTATTTCAAGTATTTAATTAAATTATTACACAAATATCTTTTCAGGTGGCGTTTTTTCCAGGTGGCGTTTTTTCCGGCGGCGTTTTTACCGGTGGCGTTTTTTCCTACATTCAAGATACCCTTCTGTACCTAGTAACATGAATCTATGAATGCTCCGCTGGCGTCTTGCGTTGTGAAAGCGCAACAGTGGTTGCATTAGACACTGATAAACCCAAACCAATCTGGGTAACAATGCTGGGAACAGAAGAAAATCTTCGGTGTTGAATCTTTGAAACGGTGGGGGAGCTAACAGGTTAAATCTGGGTTTAAGAATTAAAATCACAGATGAGAAAGGGTTGGGCCGCATTGTACTGAGTTCAAGTAATTTTAATAGTATAAGTAACAATGTCTTTAAAATTCATGTTTACTTTATGCATTAGTGTTTTGAAAATAAGCTTCATTCCCGTAAACAGGACTAGCTGATTAGCCGACTAGAGCAGCAGATAATTTTTAAGTCAGGTTGAGTCGTAACGCCTAATGCAACCAGGCAACGCCGGGCTAAGCAGCTAGTATGCAATAAGTAATGTATATTTATATTCAGGGCCTGATTTACGGCGGGGCATTCGGGGCATTGGCCCGGTGCCCCCACTCTAGGGGGGGGGGACCCAAAATGAAAAAAATACGCAATAATTTTTTGTACATCTAACATTTCGCTCATATTTCCTGACATACTGTAAAATGTAACAAAATATAATTACAGTAAACGTAACAAAATATGATTGCAGTAAATACACTCAAAATACTGGTGTTAAAAAGATAAAACAGTGAAAACTTTGTAAATAAACACTCATAAAATGATACCTTTTTTCCAGGAAACGCGTTTTCGTACTAAATATTTCAGTACCTCCTCAGCCTAAAATTGTGAACCTTTAGACTGAGGATATACTGAAATTTTCAGTACGAAAACGCGTTTTCTGCAAAAAAGGTATCATTTTATGAGTGTTTATTTACAAAGTTTTCATTGTTTTATGTTTGGAGTTAGTTTAGTGGAATTCTAAAATTAAAAAAAAATTCTTTCATTAGATTCATAAAATGCTTTGCTTATGCATACCTGTCACAGGTATGTAAACTCATAGCAGCCTATAAAATAAAATCACTCTTGTATTCGAGGAAGGTAAGATGTATGGGGGCCCCCATATGAAGCTTTGGCCCGGGGCCCCCAGGGGTATAAATCGGGCCCTGTTTATATTTAGTACCGTAAGATAGTAGATTTGTTATCATTGACTACATTGTAGTTGCCAGTAATAATAAGCTTATGATATAGTTTTAAATAATATTTATAAGTTGGATCATTACATCTTGTATACATGCAAGTACGATTGTCTATGTTTAGAAAATTCTTGGCTAATTATAAATAAATACACTTCAACCATCTGCTAGATTATACTTGAAAGATCTTTTCACATTAAGATTTTTACTGGTAATAAATTATGAACCACGTCTGTGTGATTCCACCTCCTCTGTTGTGTAAAGTTATTTTGAAATTTAATCAAGTAAAGTTTACCTCTTTGTTAATGTAGAGCCCAATATCAAGAGGATGAGCTTGAGATTTAGCACCCTCAAAGGTTTCTTTCGGTGCAACAGATTTTTCACCGGGTCCGGGCCCATCCATACTATCAGCAGTCTTTGATGCTGCATGATCACCATCATCGGCTCAGGGCCGGCCCAAGGGGGGTGCGAATGTAGGCGATCGCCTAAGGCCCCGCGCTTATAGAGGCCCCGCTCCTGGGCCATTTTATTGCTATCTCATAAGACATGATAGAGAAGAGGCCCCGCCACGCCACTTGGGCCGTCTCTGATCGGCTTTAATTTTTTTCTCGAAGAAAGATAAAAACATTTCACTGTGGGTTTTCTTTCTTTTTAAACTGGACGAATTCATGATCGTAAGAAACAAAGAACCCAAAACTTAAACTTCTGCTTACAAACTAAAGGCATCCAACTCAAGTGAATTCAGGAGAGACTAAAACTGAACCATTCGAAATTTCGTTATACCACATCTAAGCTCCCAGCAGACCCTCTTTTTTACTGTTTGTTGTGTGTGTGTGTGTGTGTATTCACTATTTGAATACTGTGGCTTGTTTATCTCGAGAAAAGAAGAGTGGTATGCTTGAAGACTACAATATAGGCAATATATTTTCCTCTTTCCTTCATGACAATTTTGTTATCACTTAATTGTAGCATGAATAGATTCTTTCTGAGGATATTCCGTTCCTTTGCGCTACAAGGGTGCGAATTACTCCCCTTTACATTGTCCGATTCGTCCGTCCTAGCCCCACAAATTCCCTATCAGAGACACGACTGGAGATTTATTGCCTAAGGAGTCTCTATGACGGTGCTTGCTGGAAACCTTTGATGATTTTACCTTGCGTCCTCCTTTTCAAGCCAACTACCGATACAAAGTTTAAAAAGATTTTTTTAAAAGAAAAGACACTTTTTAGAGAATAAATTTGGAAAAGATAGAAAAAAATGGGCCCTTTAAATTGGTGGCCCAGGGGCCCCACTCGCCCTGTAGATAAACGGACCCTGCTCATAGCGGCCCCTTAGCTCATAGGGGGGGTCCGGACCCCCTGGACCCCCCCCGTCGCTGCGCCACTGACCAGTGCCGCACTGAGGTTTAGAAAAACCGCGATTTTTCGAAAAAAAGCAGTTTTCAAAGAGTTTTTCCATCATAAAATGGATAAAGTTGAGTCTAGAAAGATAATGTTGGTCTTGATTCATTAGAAAACTTCCTGCCTTAATGAGCCACACATCGCTTTTATGTAAAACCTTACAGACTTAACGCTCCAAGCGGCTGTGATCTCAAATCCCGTCCACTTTATACAGGTTTTCACTGCAATCCATCTATAATATTAATCATTTATAACACTGGGCTATCATAAAATATGTTTCATATTAACCTTTACCTTGCGGTTCAATCTGGAAAATTTTCAACCCAGATAGCGGCGGTACCTGTGAGATTTCTTCCCCCTACTTTTCAGCTGATGCACGTGCCTTCTCTTTTGTTTGGTAGGTGGGCGGAGAGAAGAGAGAGCGTGGGAAACTCGAGGTTATTGTACATTCATGGGGGTTGCCACATTTGCTAAAATAGTGCCATGCACTGGTGTATATTTTAATTTATTTTTTATTCTTTTATTATTTAATTGCAAAAATTTTAGAATCTTGCTTTTTAGTACGCGATAACTAATACTATTTCTTTATGAAGTACCGTTTCTTAGTTTTTAAAATTAACAGAAAAAATTGAGTTTAAATTTCAAATTGAAAAAATTTTAAGACTGAAGTGTTTCATTTCTTGCAAGTAATTAATTGGATATTTCGGTAATACATCAAAAGCGTTTATTATTTTTAATAGCCAATTTTGAAATTTACTTAGCTAAAAAAGCATTTTACATGTCGACACTTGTTTTTATGGACCTCTTTTTTTAGCAACGAGTGCAATTTTACGCACTAGCGATCAGTCCCGAATACACTCCCGTAGACTATTATACCAAACATTTGTGTGGCTCTTACGGGTTAATGAAAACAAGCATCGACTGATCGTGATAGACATATTGGCCTGTATACACAACAGCATTTCATTTTACTAATTTACTGAAAATAGCCGGAATTTTGAAAAATAGCCGGAAACAAGTAGAAAAAAATCGTAAGAAACACTTTCCACACGATTTTATTTGTTATTGTTTAATACATAGTTGACCTCTTTGCTCCAGCCGCCGATAGAACGTGACGAAAGTGTTTATTCCTTCTGTACCGATCGTTGCTTCCTGACATGGGTCTTTAAATGCATTTGTTGTGGGCCAGTATATGCACTCGTGCTTAAATTCTGGTCCACACCAGGACCATTCAAAGATCCATGCCAGGAAAGAACGTAGGCAGAATCGCTGTCCTTACATCCTTACAATTATGTGTGCGACCCAGGTTAAAATCAATGACTCTAAAATATTGGTTTTAAATCACTGTTTTTAAAACCTTTACTCTATGAGAGCTGTAGCCGATTGCATAATGTGTGTATTTTTGTTGTATGTCAAGGGCACTTGTTTGATTTAGATACGCCGCTGGTGCTAGTATTTGTTTAAGCAGCATCAGGATGTTAGTATGCCATATTTACTCACGTAATGGTCGCGCTTTTTTTTTGGGGGGGGGGGGCAATTTTTCATGGTGGAACTCTAAATACGACTATTATGCGGGAAAATCTACGACATAATATTCTGAACTCTAATGATGAAACGAGTTACTGGTATTATAATAAAATAAATAATTTACCAGATTAAAATTTTCCAGTTTATCTGCCATATATAAAATTAATTTTTCTTCAATTGTACACACAAAAAAAGCATTTTTCTTTTTATAGTAATATTTTTATAAACTTAAATGAAAGTCAAATACGTGACTGCGACTTTTATTAGGGGATTTCCAGTAAAAGGTAAAACATGAGCTGTATCATTTTCATCAGGAACTTTCCACTTAAAGCTTTCTTTATCATCGTTTTTTTCGTCTTCATTTTTCGTCTCATTATTTTTATCTGAATTTCTTGAAATGCTAAGAGAATTATTTTCTACTATTTCGGCTTCATCCATTTCACAATCCGAATCGCTATCTGCATAATTTTCATCAAATTCATTCATCAATTTTTCAATTTCACTCTGTGTTAGACCTTTGAATCGCGGAGCCATGCTTTATCACTAGAAATGTTTGTCAAACAAAACGTACTGCAAGCAAGCGAGCACTCTCAATATTTGTCAAAGAATGAATAAAAATCGTCACTTGCAAGCCTAAACCAGTCCAGTTAGTCGCCAATAGTAAATCCAGTTTTTCCTTTATTCGAAGCCAACTTTTCTTTGTACTTTTCTCCCTCCGCGGACAAAGGATTAGTCGGGAGAGGAAACGTACTCAAAGGGTCACCTGTCTTGAAGTAGAGAAATGGGGGGAAAGAACTACCGGGTCGACAGTATTCCCGCGCGCCGACGTCTGGTCTAAAACATTTCTTGGGATGACTGTCGTCCCAGCCGGAGCCTAAAGGTTAAAGCTTTTAGGTAATTTAGGAGCCTTTTTTTAATAACTGCAAGCTCGAAAAGCAGATCATCAGTTAAAAATTTCAAAACCCGGAAGCAGTTGAAAAATCGGAAAGTAGGCAGAGGCGGCTACTTTCACCCCCTCCACCCCCTTCCCTCACGAATTTCCGTATTTTTCTCCAATAGCAAATCCATGATTTCTGTAACTATTTTTCCAGACAGCTACCAGAAAGAAAATGTATTTGGACCGACTCTTAAGTACGATTCAGGACGCCGCCTTTCGGCGATCAAGTTTCCATATTCAACGCTACCTAGCGGCTCGCGTTTTGCGTTCCGCCCAACTTTCCATGACGAAATCTGTTAGCGAATTGCGTTCTATCTCCCCAGAAAGTTTTGGTCGCTTTTTCAGACTCCCCCAGAATCTCAATTTAAATGTATAAGTAAATTCGAAACAAATGATAAAAATGGGCACCTACATACATTTCAATATATTCTTTTTAAATTAGTTTTTGGTATACCTATCAATTAACCCCCCAAACTTCTGAGAAAAACGAATTCATTCCACAAATTATTTAGAAATTTGCGTATCCAAGAAAGGCTTTGTCTTATCTTTTCTAATCTTTCGCGGAATCTCACTCTGAATGAGATTTAAAATACTTTAAAGAAACAAAGTTGTTTCTTTTTGAACTCCTCAGTATTTGCCCTCATTGATAAATGTCCCACAACGTAATGTGTCATCTTTTTGTATGAATTTGTGACTAATGAGTTAAAAATAGGCTAAGTTCAGAAGAGATTCTTCGCTTCTACATGAGTGTGATGATGGGAGTTAGTAGGTTAAAGCTGGATTCAAGATAAAATTGTAGAAAAAGAATATCCTCTCCAAATGGAAAAATTCTAATACATAACTTGGTATGCTACAAGATAATAAGATGATTATTTTCACTATGATGTCATACAAACTCCATCTAAAAATTTGGCATTCACATATATTAAAAAATAATAGTCAAATCGCAAATAGTAAAAAAAATTCGATTTTAATTAATCGATTTTAATCAAAAAATACCTTTTTTTAAAGTTTAAAGAAAAATAGTTTTAATTGACATGGACCATGTTATTGAGGAAATGAGAGAATTATGGAATACCTTTTAGATTTCTAACTAACTTTAAATGATTTAGAATAAAATCCCCACAGCTACATACTGTAACTAACTGTAATGAAACGTCACTATTTCTTTTGTCTTTATATAAATATTTATTTAAGAAACGAATGGAAGTTACTATGAAATAGTCGGGTAATATGATTAGGTAATTTAAACCGTTGAAAAGCTAACTGCATCTCATAAAACATTGATATTATTAAATATAGAAACATATTTTTAAGTTTATGCACAAATTCATTTCTGCTTTGACTCTATTTATAAAAGTCTCAAGTATAATTTCCTTTTTCTGCTCCTGTACAGTCAAGGTGATGAAACAAAGAACAGCTGAAACACTGAATCCAAATTTCTAATCGTCGATCTTCCGATAATTTTTCGTTACAAGAGATACATTCCGTGCCTTTGTTTTGCGGTTCTTTAGTTGATGGCATGAAATCCATTACAATATTACATAATTCCCCATAATGCTCAACATGCTATCTAGAAAAATGAACTTTCAAACTGCTGGGCAAAACAGTGTCAGCTAAAAACTACGACAGTACAACAAACTACAACTCTTTTAGTGTGTATAATAGGAGTATCACACTAAGATCCGTTCGATCAACTTTTCCTTCAGATCAACTCTCGGCGGATTTTCTCCCGTCGTTGCCTTGACGACGACGATCTCCAACTTTTACCTTTCGGAACGAAAAAATCCGAGTCGGCCGAAATTGCGGCCAATCAGAGTACTTCTTCCTGCTACGTTATAAGCATTGGCGAGTAATGGTGACCACTTCTGTGTTCGAAGCTTAGTAGCTTGGCTCGATATCAGAATAGAATCGCAATCACGCACGTGCAAATAAAATTATGGCGGCATTCAAGTGGAGTTTGGATTTAGAAATGGATTTCATCGAAGAAATTAAAAAGGTTAACTTGATAGGGGGTTAACTTGACGCGAAATGCTGAGTCACGGTTAGTAAAATAATAACCTTCATGCCAAATCAGCGATGCGATGACTATTTGGCGTCGGATACAGTTTGTTTACTTTTGCAACCCTTAAAGATAACCACGCCTTCAAGTCCGTCGGGAAAGTTGGTCCAGCTCGGAGTTGCTCGGATTTTCCCTTTAGTGAGATACCGGCATTATGAATAATATCAATTTTTAAGTCCCGTGTATACAAGTAGATTAAAATGTTTTAAAACGCATCTCCAATGACTCTTGAAAATCGCAAAACACCCTGCGTTCTGTTGCGAGTGGTTCGATAAAAACAAGCGGACATGTCTTAATTTATTGCAACATGGGAATCTTTCTTGAGTAGTTCATGGTATTCCCATGTGACAACGCCACCTAATGGCCTTATCACAGTAAAGGAAAAACCCGAGCAACTTCACGCTGGACCAACTTTTCTGACGGACTTGAAGGCGTGGTTATCTTTAAGGGTTGCAAAAGTAAAAAAATTCTCTCCGACGCTAAATAGTCATCGCATCGCTGATTTGGCGTGCAGGTTCTTATTTTACTTATCGTGCGTTGGTATATTTGCATCGGATCGGCAACAATTTCAGCAGCATCGGATGGGCAGCAATCTCTAATTCCAAAGTCCACTTGAACGCGGCCATAATTTTATTTACACGTGATTCTGACATCGAGCCAGGCTTCGAACATAGTAGTAGCCGCCATTGATCGAAATTGCTTATGACGTAGCAGGAAGAAGTACTCTGATTGGCCGAAATTTCGTCCGACTCGGTTTTTTTTCCTTCGGAAAGGAAAAAGTTGGAGTTCGCGGTCGTCAAGGTAACGGCGGAGAAAATCGGCCAGAAACTTGATTTGCAAGGAAAGTTGGTCGGATTTTTCTCTGATAGCCCTATAACGCAGCAAAAAACTCAGTATTAAATATTTCCCCACTATACCATAATACCTTAATCTCTTCTATATTTTACAAAACACTGAATAAACTGATATTAATTTAAACTCTGTGATTAAATAGGTCTTGAGTTACACCCTATTAAAGATTGCTGTTCCGTATAAAATTTCTGGCTCTTTCAAAAGCACATAACTCAGAAAGAATAATGGCTTAAAAATTCTGAATACTTCCATTTCTATCTAATGTGGTAGTGGTATATGGTTACGAATGTGGTAGTCTTTTTATCGAAATACTCATAGAGTAGTTCGTCAATATAAATTTTGAACATCAAAAATGAAAACTTGTTTAAACGTGGTTGATGAGGTCCATGTACTTCATCAAACAAAAAATATAAGCCTGTTGCAGTGAAATCAGGGTTCAAGAAACCCGAAGTGGATTTTTTGTCTAACTAGTTCAAATTATTGATATTTAGTTGCATTAAGACCATTCCCCCAAAAAATATAATTTATGTTAATGTTTGTAGTACAAATAAATCATCATAATTAAATGCAATTTATTAGCACGTTAATTTAGTGAAATTCCTGTCTACATATGCAAATATGCACAATAAACTATGAATAATCATTCATGGTACAATGTGAGCAAATTTTCATTGGGACAATAGTGCCCCTACCGCATTTTTACACACCATATACCTACATTATTAGTGTTGAGCAAGTGCATAGATAACTAGTTTAAATGCTTTCCCAAGTATAATCTTAGGAACAAATTGTAATTTTCTTCAAATGATAAAAAAAACGTAGAAAGTACCACTATTCGTATGACCTCAAATATTGTTTTGGAAACTGAATTTAATATCAATTAAAAAATTATATAAGTTAATTTATTCGTATGCATGTTTTGCAATGGACATTCGAAACAAGGTAGTTTTATTTCCTAAAACTGAAAGAACTCAACGGTTATTAATTGAGGGTATTCTTATTTAACTCATACAGATCCGAGTACGCTCAGTATATGTAATGCTTAGGAAAAAAAAAAAAACGATTTCAGTCCAGAATGTAAACCAAAAACAAGTTTGAAGATAACTATAATAAATATTGATTCACATTTTAAAGTCTCAATTTTAAGGCTTTTCTTTCACATGCTTTAATCAATATTTTGTAAATCTTCAACGAACATTTCATAAAATCTTTCTAATTAATAAAAACATGCATTAATGCAAATGATTAAATATAGATCACATTGTACTGCTAACTAATCTTAGTGCGTTAATTTGCTTCGAAAAGTATAATTCGGAATTGTTGGTTTTTGACATTTTTTTTTTTACTTTCTGAAGCACAAAAGAGACATTACCTCTACAGTGTTTGAGAGTACAGTCTGTCTTATTAAATATTATAATGAAGATTTTTCTTAAAATGCTATACATAATTCAAGTATCTTTTAAAATTTCGAAGAACTTATCGTGTCTCAAAAATTTATTCTCGCTTCAACAGATTAATGAAATATTTATGAAGTAAGAAAGAGTAAGCTTCCGGGTGTGAAATAACTTTTACCGCTACGTTGAAAAACACTTTTTTTATCGCACAACAAAAACCTGCATATTTTATGATTTCCATAAGCTAATGTCACTTGCTCAAAAAAGGGAAGGGTGAAAGAAAGTGATTCTACGATAATAAGCATATTAAATTAGTTCCGACAGGTACAGTATATATAAATATTTAGAGAGAATTTTATTGATATATATAGTGTATTTTATGTTGTACGTTAAATGGATTTTTATGGAAAATATTGATAATAGTAAAACTGGATAACATATAAAAGTACTGAACAAAAATATGCCACTGTAATCTGGAAAATAAATGGTGGAACTAGAATTTATGAATCTATCTAATCTGTGTAAATACTATATCATAGAACGGAACACTTCTGAACCCACTTTCCCAACTTTTAGATCTCAACTCTATAAGCTGGTGCTTGTACCCATATGGAAATATATATAAATCGATGCGTACGCTAGCGGGTAGAGTCACAAGCGGTAATTCTAGTGCATGATTGCATCGAACAATAATTTCTCGTTACACAAGCAAGTCATTCTGCTGCGATTCGGTAGATTACAACAGACTAGAAAGTGGTTCATCCTACCCCTTCTGACTTACTGCTGTGATCCATTTGTTGTGGCCGGGGGAAATGTACTGAATACCCTAGAAAAAAATCCATAATCAGTCCTTACGTATTATGTCTACATCAGTTAAGACCACCAATATTGACGTCATGCTTATGTCGACTTGTGATACGCCCTTAAGAACCGTATTTCAAGAGAAGTCCTGTATTCTCTGCGAAAAGATCATTAGAGTTCCTAGATGTCTTTCACTCAGGAATTAAGTCTATGAAGACCTGACTAGAAATCTAAAAGACCCAGATGGCCTTTCTACAGGGAATTTTTAAGTTAAAAAATTCACTCGGTTTAGTGCATGAAGCAGAATTACTTGTTCCACCAGAAAATCGAATAAATTTGAAATCTTTTTGAATCAATCCTGACCTTTGTCAAAAAGTAACTAAAAGTAATGCGAAACGTTCTATTATAAGAACCTTTGCTCTCGAAATATTAAACTTTTTTTTCTTTTTTTTCTTTTCTTTCTTTTTTTTTTAAATCCCGAACCAGAGTGGCTTCGGATCTTTACCGACGGATCCCTCCTGTCTGATGGCCCTAACACAGGTGTCGGACTTGTCTTCGAAATTCTCTTTTTCCCTTTCCTACATCCCTGTGGGCCGAGGAACTGCGTTTGACAGTGGAATTCCGGCGATTCACACAGCTCTGTCCCACCTGCCGTGCCACTTGGAAAAATTCACAAGAGCTGTTATCCTCAGTGATTCCCGAGCTGCTCTGTTGGCTATCGTTTCAGATAAAAATAACATAACACAGGGCTATGAGGGAGTTGTCGGAGGTCGATTAAGAGAAACGTTCCCTCGGCCGCTTACATGACGTATAGTGTACTAAAGGTATTTGAGAAAAACTGACGGACAATTGGAATACACAAAAAAGGTGCACTTTATTGTAGGTAACTTCACAAAACAGTTATTAAAGAAACAAGTTCAATTACGCACCGCACATTGCTTCATAAAAGAAAACACCAGGAACATATTTAATTGTTCCGGCCACACGGCATGCCGGAGTTCCATAAAAAAAACGAACACAACCTCCTCTGACGGAGAGCAATCGAGAAGTCTTTTCAAATCTTCTTACAAAACTGCCAGCTCTCTACAGGTTGGCGAGTAAAATATGAACACTCATAAGCCACTGCCCCACGTGACAACCACCGTCCGGTAGGCGTAAACAATATAAAAATTTGAAACAAACGGATTAAATGATTAATGCCAATACAGAAGTGCCAGAATTTGGCGGATGCCAATACGAAAGGCTGCAACCCTGTGAGAAAACACCGACGGAGACCGGGAGGCGCTATGAACTAACACAGCATATGCTAAAGCGGAATTAATTTAGAAGGGAAACCCCGAAAAATCCCAGACATAGCGTCGCGAAAAGGAAAGAATATTTTATCGAGCCGAAAAAACAAAGTGGAGAGAGATTAATACGGAATACGTAATTTTGATTTAGAAAGACGAAACATAGGAACATTATTTTAAGACGCGAAAAATATGTGAACTTCGTCACATATATCTCTCCACAGCCCAACAAAAAAATTTTTGACGCCAGAAAAATTTTTTTTAACAAAGAACTTTAACCCTTGAATTAAACAGAAAGCCTAACATGCAGCGCTTATGAGGGCTCATCACAAAAATACAATACCAAATAACATAACATATTATAAAATACATCACAAAATACCATTTGCAAAAATATCAACAATATTCTGCTACAAATAAAACAATCTAAAACGATTCAATTATCCATTACATATCAAAATTACACATGTGCAGAAACTAAAGAAAAAATAACCTTGAATATTCAAAATAATATATGTACATATGACGTCATAAATGTGAGATCTCTTTATAAAAACAACTTTGCAGAAAACATTGCAGATAACTTTGCAGATAACATTGCAGATAGCTTTGAACTGGCAAAAAATTTACTTTGGAAGTCCTTTGCATTATCAACGTCCATGCAAAATAAGAAATGAAAGTTTCTCAATATTATTAACAAATCTCAAATATACTTAGTGCACTTAATCAGGTTTAAATTTTAAAATAAAGTTCAAAGATGAAGCTTCTAATTAAATGAATGTCAAAGAAGATTCTAATAAAAGTCATGACATAATTTAAATAAATCAAGTCAAAATGATTGCAATCAAATACCTGAAATGTGTCCAATGCAACTTAGTTGCAGTACAGGTATTGCTATCAACTTTCAAAACAAACTCTCTCTTTTTTCTTAAAGTTTGTTTATTTATTTATTAATATATTTTTTTAATATCAAACACAATTTACTTCGTGAAAAACATAATAAAAACTTTCAATGAATAAAAATATCAAAATATATATAAATATTTTTTTTTTTTTAAACATGAGCTTCAAAACAAATTAAGATTTTTGTGACCAAAAACAGGAAACTTTCAAACAGACGAAACATGAACATAAACAATACTTGCAAAATTGGCAAACACAAAAGAAAATGTATGTTTGTGTGTGTAAAGAAGGTGCAGGTTAGAAAAACCCATTAAATTGTGTAGAAAAGAAATGATTACCGACAACCGTAAGCTCACCTAAGAAAACTATTGTTCCCTTTTTTTTTTTTAAATATTAACAACAGCTTGATTAATTAAGTTTCATGAAAAAGAGATACATATCATACAGTATACTGAAGTGTACATCTTTAAAAATATACTGGACCAGCCAGATACAAACAAGATATTATACAACAGTGTACAAAGCAAGGAAGTGTCTGTGGGTACCTTCACAAACACGAAATTACTAAAACGAAAACATGCATCTACTTTCTAGGTCTTAAATTATACTGATTATGTGAAGTTGTAGGTAGATTAAAATTATCTGTAAAACCATTATGGTAGTGATTATTACTATGTAAAGAAAGATATTCAGAACGTGGAGGAGCTAAAATTAATCTATCAATATGTACTCTCTGAGGTTCGAGATGGGGAGCTTGCAAACGTCTAATAGAGAAAGAAACAGGTGAGTGTTTTTCAGTGATCACATAAGGACCTGTGAATTTAGGTTTAAATTTATCCAAAGACTTTTTATAAACAATGTCATTTACATTTAAATCTCTGAGCCTAGCATGTTGTGAGTGTCTCTGAAAGCGAATCGTTTGTGAAGAAATAATGTTTTGATAAGCTTTCTTATAAATAGAGTCTAATTCTTGCATTAATTTATAAGTGTGTATGTCATTAAGATTTGGCGGAGTTGTCTCAAAGTTAAATGTGTCAAAAATAAGTGATAATTCTCTGCCAAAATGTAATAAATTAGGTGTAAAACCAGTAGTTGAATGTGTTGAACCAGTATACAAAGATTTGTGAATTAAAATTGCATGTTCGAAGTTGTGGCCATCAAGTAATAAAGAATTTACAGAGTATTTAATGGAAGTATTTATGCGTTCAGCAATCGAATTACATTGTGGATGACCAGCCGAAGAATGATTAATTTTTATACCAAGTTTGTCATGAAAATGATTATAAATTGAGGCAACAAACTGTGGCCCTAAATCTGACAAAATCACTGCAGGACGGCCAAAAGTTGTAAAATATTTAAAAAGAGCCTCGACTATTACATTAGCAGACGTAGAAGTAAGAGGCACAAGCTCCATATGGCGAGAGAAATGATCAGTGATTGTTAGAACAGTACGACCATTACTGAAGGGACCAACAAGGTCAATAGCAATAGTATGTCCTGGATAAGTTGGTGTGTATGTTTGTTGTAAAGGAGCAGGTCGAGTAGGATGATGTTTCACCTGTAAACATACAGTACAAGAGGCAACAAAATTGACAGTATCAGTATAAATACCTTTCCAAAAATACTTCCTTGTTAGAAATTCGTAAGTCTTTTTTAAACCATAATGTGACAGATGAGAAATTGTTAAAGCTTTTGCTTTTAACGAATGTGGAACAACAATTACATGATGATAAGTTTGATTATGAACATTATACTTTTCACACATCAATAACATAGTTTCTGGATGAATAAAAAAGGCAGGATGAGTTGCAGAGGAACCCTTACTTAAAATTTCATTATAAATGACAGACAACTCAGGATCAGCATTTTGCTCTCTGAAAAAAGTTTCATTTGAAATTTCCAACAGTGGATCAGTACTATTTGAGTTTTTTGTAACTAAAAAGTTCACATATTCATTATTTTTAGGAACATTATCAACAATTGGTATAACACCTTTATCATAAATTAACTGAGGATTACTGTCAAGAGTTTCAGTATTATTTTCAAAGTTCTCCCTAGATAAATAGTCAGCAAGTACATTCTTAGATCCAGCAATGTGCTGAAAACTAAATGAATATTCTGACAACTCAAGTAACCACCTTGTGATTATGTCAGCTGGGTTGGTAGTCTTTTTATATTTTTTCAAAGGAGCACTATCAGAAAGAATTATAAAATGTCTATTATACAAATAATATTTAAAGGCATTAACAGATTTATATATAGCCATTAGTTCCAACTTAAGAGCAGGATACTTTTGCTCAGCTTTATTTAACGATTTGGAAAAGTAAGCAACTGGAAGTAGTTTATTATCATACATTTGTAAAAGACAAGCACTTATAGAAATGTTGGAAGCATCAGTATTTAAATAAAAAGTCTTATTCCAGTCAGGAAGTCTTACCATAGGTTCAGAGAAAAATATTTGTTGCATCTTTTGAAAATTTTGTTCATGTGTAGAAGTCCAAACAAATTTAGCTTTAGGAGTAGTTAATTGAATCAAAGGTTGAGATAACTCAGAAAATGCAGGAATTAAGTGTTTGTAAAAAGTTGCCAAACCAATAAAGCGTTTTAATTGTTTTTTTGTTGTAGGAGTTGGAAAAGAAACAACTTTTTCAATGTTACATTGAATAGGCTTGATAAAATGATTTTCAATATGAAAACCCAAATAGTTTGTTGATGTTTTATGAAAAGAACATTTAGTAGGAGCAAGTGTCAAATTATATTTACATAAAACTTTTAAAACTTTTTCAAGTTTATGTACAGTGTCTTCAAAAGAATGTGATCCTATAATAAGATCATCCTGATATGCGAAAATTCCATCTGAGTTAACCTCGTCTAGTAAAAGATCCATAAGAGCCTGAAAAGTTGAGGCAGCGGATTTCAAACCGAAAACCATTCTTTTATATTTAAATGAGCCAAACTGAGAAGTGAAAGTTAATTTATCTTGTAAATCTTTTGGTAAATCTATTTGATGATAAGCCTGTTGTAAATCTAAACTGGTGAAAAATTTATATGTTGATAGATTAGCAATAATTGTCTGAATTTTAGGTAAAGGATATGATGAACCTTGTATGACAGAATTTAACATACGCAAATCAAGGGCTAACCTATACTTCTGTTTGCCAGAAGAGTCAGGCTTTTTCTTTACTAAAATTACAGGACATGCCCATTCAGAACAGTTACGTTCAATTATACCTGCATTCAGTAATTGGTCTATTTGCTCTTTAGCTTCACTTTGAAGAGCCTGAGGAATTGGAAATGGCAATGTTTTTATTGGAAAATCATTAGTAAAGTTCAACACAGGAATAACTCTGTCAGTGTGTCCTAAAGTAGACATATCTTTTGAAAAAGCAGCAAAATTGCTTAGTAATAAACTACTTAATTCACTTTGTTCATTACATTCCAAATGTGCTAAGTCAAAATCAGATGAAGTTAATTGCTGTTTTCTTTTATTAAGCACTTCTGATGAAGGCTGTATTAAATTACACATTTGAAAATTCTCAGAATCATCGGTTAGGTCTCTTTCTTTAACTTCATCAATATCATAAATATTACCAATCTTGGTATTCTTATTTAAATGAATTTTCTGTTCAGATACATTATGAATAAATATAGAAAATTTTTGAGAGCACTTGTTACCATTTTTGTTTTGATTAAAGTGTTCATTTAAATAACAAGCCTCATAAGAAATGTAATTTTCAGCATCATTTGGTGAAAAAAGAAAATATTCAGTGCTAGACTTATTATCACAACAAACCTGAGCATAAATATGCTCATCCGATTCTAAAATGACCTTTTGACATAGATAAACAGAATTGTCATTTACTTTAATTGAATTAGGACCTTTTTCATTATTATCAGTTGCACACACATGCATATTGCTAGAGTCTTTATTATTTAGAAAATATACCTTTAAATCATTAACCATAAGACAAGAATTTTTCATATCAATTGAAATATTGTTTTCTCTTAAAAAAGGAAAACCCAAAATACCATCAAAATGTTCATTAACTGGAATGTCAACAATATAGAAGCAGTGGTGAAAAAACATTGATTTAATTTTAAAGGTTAATTTAATACAAGCAGAGAATTTTATTTTTGAATTAATTGTAGATATAGTGACTGAAGAAGCCAGGTGTTTGTAATTGATTTTAGATTTAATTTCATTAAAAACATCCCTTGTAAGCAAAGAAATAGAACTACCAGTATCAATCAAGAATTTAAGTTTTTGTTTATTCACCATCACTTCAATTATTGGTAATAAATTACAATCATTGTTCACATTTGCAATAAAATATTCATTTCGTTTTTCATCTTCAAAAATATTATCAGTCTGTACATATTTAGATTCAGCAATGGTAACAGGTACAATAGTCTGAGTCGAACAAGAACGAACTCTACGCTCATTAGACACTTTTGGTAAATTTTTAGACAAAATTGGGAAATTGTCTGGTGTATGTATGAAAGAACGAGATGTGTTCCCACCAGTCAAATCACACCTCGAAATTAGTTTAAATTACAGTCATTAGAAAAATTTCTTCCTGAATTTCGGAAGTTGGGTCGACGACCAACATTATTATTTTGTGGAGTATTGTGCAAAACTTTAAATTTTCTACACTGGCGTGCAGAATGATGTCTGCCGGAGCACAATTGGCAGATAATACTACTTTGACCTCTATTTCTGTCATAATTTTGAAAAACTGTATTTCTGTTTTTAAACTGTGTATTATGAGGTCTACGTTGTCTGAAAAAATTCCGTTGCTCAGAAGCAGAAGCAGAAGCATTACGATTGGTGTCAGCAGAACCAGAAGTAGAATTTTTAAAAGTCAAATCATTAATTTTTGAAGCTAATTCTTCAATTTTTTCAGAAATAGCAAACACTGGGGCTTTTTGTTGATTAGCCAAAACAAGTGATTCAGATTGTGCAATATTTTGTAATTGCTGGGCACGCACAACAGCTTTAGAATAGTCAGTTATGTTATCCTCCAAAATTTTAACTCTAATGTTAGATGGCAAAGCCGACATCAATTTAACATATTTAATATCATCAAGAGCTTGAGAATCTTTAATTTTATATACCTTAGAAACCAAAACATTTAATCGATGAACAAAAGCAGTTACAGAGTTAAAATCTTCAAATTTCAAATTATTAAGCTCGGTTACTGGAGCTAGAATTTCATTATTACAAAAATATTTTTCAAATTCTAATTTAATTACATCAAAATCTCTCGCTTTATTTACAACCTCATTTTCAATAAAAAACTGTAATGCTGGACCAATTAGTTTAGTCTTGAAATACAAAATAGTTTTTTCTTCTGACCATTTGTTTAAAGATGCTAAGTCTTCCAATATACCAAAGAAATGTTTTAATTCTACGGCATTACCATCAAATGATGGAATATTAACAGAAAAATCAGAAATTTTAGACATTCTACAATAATAAAAATAATGACTTACCTACAAAAATGACATAAAACACACAAAACGCAAAAATTATCCTCTTATGAATGAAAACCAAAACATTTATCCTTGTGACACACATAAAAGTTCCGAATCCATTATAAAAACACACATAATTCTGAACACCACACTCGTCTTTCGGTTTCCGCTAGAGTTGACTCAGAAGTATCGGCGAAATACAGGAAACATAGGAACAACAAACATTGGCAGCTGAAAAACACAGGGCGGCGAAACCAGAAGAGCATCGTAACACCGGAACGGCCACTACGGAAAATGTAGACACAGAGAACCATACAAGTCTATGACTTTCGATTTCGTCATACACACCGCTGGCTAGTAGGCACAGGTATCAGAACGAGGAACAGCAAATTCTTTTCGGTCGCACACCGCTGGGTAATCAAAATTCCGATGACATGGAGACGGGAGAGTCCACAGAACATTTGTTTTGCTTAAGTAAGAACAGTTTTTTTTTTTGCACATTCATACTTGGGCAAAAGGAAACTCCGACAGCCGGTGATGTGCCGGAAACAACTACTCGTGAAAACGAGCTGGTCATGACGCACCAAGTTTATATGAGGGAGTTGTCGGAGGTCGATTAAGAGAAACGTTCCCTCGGCCGCTTACATGACGTATAGTGTACTAAAGGTATTTGAGAAAAACTGACGGACAATTGGAATACACAAAAAAGCTGCACTTTATTGTAGGTATCTTCACAAAACAGTTATTAAAGAAACAAGTTCAATTACGCACCGTACATTGCTTCATAAAAAAAAACAGGAACATATCTAATTGTTCCGGCCACACGGCATGCCGGAGTTCCATAAAAAAAACGAACACAACCTCCTCTGACGGAGAGCAATCGAGAAGTCTTTTCAAATCTTCCTACAAAACTGCCAGCTCTCTACAGGTTGGCGAGTAAAATATGAGCACTCATAAGCCACTGCCCCACGTGACAACCACCGTCCGGTAGGCGTAAACAATATAAAAATTTGAAACAAACGGATTAAATGATTAATGCCAATACAGAAGTGCCAGAATTTGGCGGATGCCAATACGAAAGGCTACAACCCTGTGAGAAAACACCGACGGAGACCGGGAGGCGCTATGAACTAACACAGCATATGCTAAAGCGAAATTAATTTAGAAGGGAAACCCCGAAAAATCCCAGACATAGCGTCGCGAAAAGGAAAGAATATTTTATCGAGCCGAAAAAACAAAGTGGAGAGAGATTAATACGGAATACGTAATTTTGATTTAGAAAGACGAAACATAGGAACATTATTTTAAGACGCGAAAAATATGTGAACTTCGTCACAAGGGCGTAATGGATTTTCTCCATTATCTAAAAAAAAAAAACCTGGCATCACTTGAGAAAACTATAGTCCTCCAGTGGGTTCCTGCCCATTGCGGTGTTCCAGGTAATGAGAAAGCGGACTTCCTGGCTAAAAAGGGTGCTTTAATCACGCAGAATATTTCTCGTCCTGTGCCCTTCCATACTATTAAAAATCTTATAAAGATTATATTTCTCATGAGTCTCAGAAGAATGCTAT
Source organism: Cheiracanthium punctorium (assembly GCA_038373885.1). Classification (NCBI taxonomy): domain Eukaryota; kingdom Metazoa; phylum Arthropoda; class Arachnida; order Araneae; family Cheiracanthiidae; genus Cheiracanthium; species Cheiracanthium punctorium. Next base: position 683,303 of record JAWZYV010008341.1, read on the forward strand.
ACCGAATTTGGGCAATGGCCCAAGGCATGGAGCGGTCGCTGAATTCCGCTTTGCCACCGGGCATGACTGCCTACAATATCATCTCCATAGATTCAAAGTCGTTCCTTCTCCGATATGCACTCTGTGCAGCTCTGGAGAGGTGATGGACTCCGTAATCCTCTTCACTGTCCTGCTATGCAAAAACATTTTCTCGCCGAGCGTTACAGGGAGCGAAGATCATAGATATAGGAATCTCTGGATTGAGAATAACGAGAGAAAACTTGTTGCCTCCAAATGGTAGTCATGATAGTGGCATGCGCATGCGCAGAATGGCAATAACTTAAATTATAATGGTATTTTCAATCATTTTAGAACGATCTGTATTTTAAAAAGTACTCGCATCGAAATATTTTCCTTCGAACTTATTTATTTTTCTGAAGTATTGCAAAGAATGTTCTATTTTACATCGACGACAGCCATGATAGTGGTTAAAATGGGGTGCGTTTTTGGCAACAAAAAGCACAGGATTAGGAACATTGGATGAGCATTCCAGGTATTCCTAAATCTATGGGCAAGAGATATGTTAGATTAATGGACTCTGTCACAGCCTTTTTTTGTATTCTGTACTTCTTTGCTCTTTATTCTTGCATTTTATTGCAACTTTTTATAAACTGTCATTAGAAATAATAATAATAATAAAACACAAATTGGTTTACCATAATTAAAACTACGCAAGCGAAAAACTATATAAGCCGTCTGATAGGTACTGTGGTTACGTACCGTCAGACCCAAGGAGGATAGAACATAGTGGGAGACGTCATACAATCCGATGAAGCCTGGAAGAGGAACTTTAAAAACTTCTAGTTGGTAGACTTCTATGGCTGTACAAAAGGAGAACGGAGGACTTTCCTTCCCTTGCTTCATTCTACCCCAGCGATGTAGTAAAATGCGCATGCATTTTTGATGGAGTTGGGGGGAAGCGGCCAAGCAGCGTTGTAAGCAATGGGCTTCAAAACTTTTAGGTCATGGCATCCCCTGTTTAGTTTTATCCTCCTTGATCTGACCACATTTACCGTGGAATATTGTCAATCTGCCTGTAAAGGTGAAGGGAAATGAACCCGTGAAAGAGGGGAAAGCGAGCGGAGGAATACGCGAATGCAGTGCGCGAGTCCCGTTTCTTTCAGTGATTGTCAGACTGATGATGATGCACTGAATCCTCGAAAGATGAACCTCGCTGTAAAGATAATTATATTATTTTAATTTAATTTACTGAATATGTTTTTCTGGGAACTAAGACTTTACTCCGAAAAGTTGAGCTGCGTTTCAGTTTAAACAAGCTACATCGGATTGCACATGCCTATTATATCTCAATCTTCAAGAGAAATGCTTCACTGTATACCTAAAAATTAAATCTAATTAGAAAATGTCGCTAAATCAATTTATAATTAAATTATTTCTCATAAAATGCATTTTTTAAAATTCTTATACGTGCCCTCTAGAACAATATGAACACCGTGCTCATCATTTTCAACAGGATGCACTTTGTGAACACACAATAATTTAAGGCAGTATTTAATCAGTTGTACAACTGCTTGTTACTTCACATACTTAAAATACTTGTTTCTGACCCAGTTTAGTCTATTTGAAACAATGATTAATGGCACAGTGATACAATTTATCATACTAAATCTGTCAAATGTAATACGATATTTAATTAGTGATATTTCACTGGAAATCTGATTTCAAGCATGCTCTGTGTAATTGATTAGAATATGCTAGATAAGATACTTTTCAAAAGAAAATATTACATTTGTTTTACTGAATAGTTTCTAATTGAGCTGTAATCTTTCTTTTCGGCTCATTACTCAATAAAGAAAGCTTAAAAATTTTTTATTGTTACGGACACTATTTTAATTCGTACATTTTTAAAATTGCATTATTTAAATAAGGTTCCATATTTGAAAGGAGATATATCAACATAGAAGCTCTTTTTTATGCTTAAACTTTAGATTTTTCAATTTATGTGTAAGTAATATGGTGCTCTGGATTAGAAAATGATCATCGGTAAGTAGAATTAAAATCTGAAATGTAGCGGAAAGTAGCATTTAAGTAACTATTCATTTTTACAGTTATTTTAATTAATTCTCAATTGTGTTAAGATTGCATTGCTTAGTAGAAGTAGTGATGAATATGTTTTATTGTTAAAGGTCTTTTTAATAAATCGTTTCAAACATTGCTCCATGTTGTCCCTAAAGGAAAATTCCAATAGTATACTGATGGACGTACGTAAAACAACCAGATTCTTACTTATCGGGAGTTACAACCATATGAGCTTATAAAATTGTTTATGTTTACATTTAACTTACAACCCATGGAAAGTTGAATCCCACCAACAATTCTATTAAAGTATACACTTTGATTCAATAATATTATTACATAATTAGCTAAAGATTCTACGACAAGCGTATGCTTCCCACAAACAATTTAGCAAAAATCTCAAAGCTTGGTGCTTTTGGCGCAATTTTGAGGGACGCACACGACCGTCGTTATCGCCAAATATGAATTATTGGCGATAAATCGCCATACGGAATATATCGTCAATATTTTCAAAATTGACGATATATTCCGTATTTGGCAAGAAAACGACCAACTCTAATAATATTCAGTGGATATTTTAAGATTTATAATTTAAATGTAGCAAAATATAAATTTGGATTTGCATGATTTGAAAAGCATAATATACTGAACTTGCAAGTCTGTAAGTACAAATATGTATTTAAATAAATCTTCATTAAAAGATAATTCTTTTGAACTTTAAAACAACAACAATTTAAAAAAAAATGTAATAGCATCAGCTTGTAAGCATGTAAACAGAATAATGTTCGCAAGTAAGTCTCAAATGAAATACTTTTTAAAGCTTTGAAACAAGCATAATTTAAGCACTTTAAAATCTTTAGTCTGCAAGCGCAAATAATTCTTGTAAATAAATTTTAACTGTGGAGATATTGTTTAGTTTTATGGAAATTCAGAAATGACGATAGATACTGAAAATTTACTGAGTAAAATTTTGAAGTAATTTTACATTGGCACATGACAAGACATTTTTACAAAAGGTTTCGATTTTTAATTAAGTTTTAAGCGAAATGTATGCAATATTACTGTATATGATTTATTTAAAATGAGAGGTTTAAAAAAAACTTGAATAAACAGGATTTTTTGAAATTTCTTTTTTATTGCCTATGTGAAGATTACTTTTATGAAACATAGTTTTCAATACTATATACAAAACCGTACCCATTTTTTACGGCTTTGTTTACAAATAATTTGCACGTACTTATATCTAGAATTCACCAAGAAAAAGAAAATACTTAAGTCTTATAGATTACAACTTCGAACATAGTCTTCTTGCAAACGTTATCTCTTCTTATTATAACTCTCTTTGGACTTGTAACAACCGCTTTTATGTCGTTCAAGTATCTAGGAACGAATCAAAACGAAGTATTTTATATATCTGATTCTCCTTAATAAGGAAGATGACTTTCTGTTACGAGAATTTTTTTCTTTTTTTCTGTATCCGCATCTTGTTTTCCCTATACTTTCCCCCTTCTCTGATACCAAACATATATTTTAGCATGAAAAAATGAGTATCTTTTTTATAGAGTGATAAAGAGTTGCTTCTAAGAATAATGATGTTGTATTCCGTTATATGTTAATAAAATAACGGTCAAAGAACATAAAATGCGAGAATTCTTAAGAGTTTTTATGAAGCTAATAAAACTAATTAAGTTAGATAGTAATAACCGGAGAGTATGCATATTTTTATTAGCAAAACTGTGTGTCTTGGTGTAAATAAAATAATTTTCAAGCTATGAAACGTGGTAATAGTGTAATTTCTGATGGTAATTTAGGAAAATTGTTCCTCGGATTATTGCATGTATTATTAAATGCATATATGTATATACACATCAAAACTCGCCGGTAAGTTCATAAAATATTTATTGTGAAAAGAAAGTTTAAGTACTTTACAAAACGAATAATTTTTTCTTTGTTTTATTTATTTTAATTTTATATGTGGAATAATGATTATTCATTTAAAATTTATTTTATTACTATTTGTGAAAATGCATAAACACGTGAAAATTGAGTACACACACACACACACACACACGCGCGTATATATAATAAAGTAGACAAAAGTATCCAGTATAGTGAAATTCATTATTTCAGAACATTATAATAATTTTATAATAAAAAGTCATACATGGTTATGTTTTTATCATAACAACAGTTTCAAATGTATTCGAAAATTACATGTTTTCACTGAATCGCTGTGTTATTTTGGATCAAGTCCTTTTAAAAACGCCCTCATACTGCTAATCTATTTCAGTTGGTTTATGTTATTTTGTTTAAAGTATCCTGTTTCAAAAAACATTTATCGAATGTATAAACACTTGTGATATTAAGTGATTCCCGACTCCCGACACCGTTAGTAGTAGTTCTCTTAGTGTTCATTAATTTCATTCAGTAAATATAGACGTATATATATATTTTTTTTAAAGGGTGCTATTTTATGTGTCTAATGATATCCTTGCCGATATCTTGGCATCATCAGACTATTTCTCTTTCTATGTGGTCTTGTGGCGCGGGAAAAAAAGATAAACTTTAAAATTGTTTCATTTTAGCATTTTCACCACCAGAGTGGGTATTAAATCTCACGGAAAACGTTTGTCTTCCTATAGACGTTTGCAACATCAAGAGATAGCTGATATCTTGGGGTAATACTAAGGTCGTCATTGCGCTAATGAACCCCCAAAATCTAACTAACTTAATGTCGCTAAGAAAGCTCGGTTGCTGCTATAGCTTAAAAAGAAGTACCTAAAAATGAATAAAGCCAATCAAACTGATGTGATTGGAGTCATTGGAGACTACATCTGAGAGTCATTTAAGATGAAGTATAAATTTACAAATTAGTACAGACACACAGGGGCGTAGCCAGAAATTTTTCATGGGGGGGGTTACGACTACTACAACTCATGTATACATATGTGTGATAATGCAGTGAAGAATATACCTTTTGTATGGCAAAAAATTCCTCATGGGGGGTTATGATCCCCCTAACACCCCCTTGGCTACGCCCCTGCATACACACATATACCGGTGAAGCAAAGGGGTTGAGAGTTGTGGATCCCCCCTCACTTAAAAATCAATTGTCAGTTAATACTTTTGAAATTTATGTTGTTTATATTCCTACTTTAATTATGCTGTTTAGATTCTTAACCTTAAATTCTTGTAACAAATATTCAAATTATACTAGTGCATCCGGTTAGAAAACACGAATTCGCGGCCATCATTTCTCAGTTAATTTTCTTGAAATTAAAATGTTGTTTAGATTCTTAACCCTAAATTATTTTAGCAAATATTCAAATTTTATTAGATGTTTCCTGTAGGAAAACACGTTTGGAAATGCGATTTCGCAGCTACTTTGTTTCCTTGGTGCCGCCAAAAGTGTCATTTTTTGTACAAAAACCAAGGTAGGATGAATATTGAAGTGCGCCATCAATCTAAGAAAAACGGAAGGCGGAAATGTCCCTAGTAACAATAACCCATCGGTCGATGAGAGGCGGGTGAGCTAAATCCGAGGAGAAGGAGCAATGGCCGATCACGGCTTTTCATCCAAAAAAGGGGAAATTTCATCGGCAACTGGTACAAAATGTCCGCTCGGGGGGCCATAAAGCCGATCATCGTTTCCGGATGACTCCGATGAAATAACGAAAAGAAACCGATAAACTGTTTAAAATATATTTGTTAATAAAAAATAAACGACTGGCAGCAAAATTTTCAAAAAATGTCCGTTCTGTTTATTATGTTTTCGTTTTTTGTATGCTAAATTTCCGTTTTTCTGAAAAAAAAAAAAAAAAAAAGAATTATTCCTCCCCCGGGCCCGAACCCTAAGCGTACTGATTCCGAGCTAAGCGCGCTACCTCTAGCTAGACCATCGAATCTTGTTATGTGTAAGGCAAAGTGTGAAGTACCGGTTGTTATAATCTCAGATTGGGACTTTGGGTGAAATATTGACGAAGTGTTGTTCAGCTATTATTAATAATAGTCAAATTATTCGATTGGTAAGAAATTAATTTCACTTTTTACCAATGCATGTAAGTAGCAACAACATTCATAATTAATAATTAAAAAACAATATTGCCAATTGTATAGAAATTTTAGTGTGATTTTAACTTTCATATTTCTTGGATAACTTTTAAAAATTAACTGATTTCTCTTCTTGCTGTTTACATTAAAGAGGTTTCAAAAGAGTTGCTCATTGTAATGAAGTTTCCGTTTTCTTATAATGCAGCTGACGCTCAAATAGACTTTCTTTTCTTATTTTTAAATACATTTTTTTAAAAATTATTGAAATATTACAAACGATTTTTCTATAGTAAACACTTATATTTTTTGTAAATATTTCTTTTCAAATTTAAATTTTGTGGGAGGGGGCAAGGGGGGGGATACCAACCCCAATACAAGAAATTTGAAGTAAATTATGCGGTTAATTCAAGAATTGTTCGAAATTTTCCTTAGATTATGCAAAGGCACGTCTAAATTAGGCAAATATTTATAGGAATTTGGGTAAAGTGTAAACCACTGGGGACACCTGCAAGGCCCGATGACTAGAGCTGCAGTTTCGGATAAGATATTATTTTTCGGTTTCCCATCGGCGAAACTGCTCGTCTAGATCACTTCTATCCATGAATAAAAATTCATCTATTGCAGATAAACAAAAGTGCACTAGCCGATGACTGAATTCGACGAGTCGATGAGTTAACAATGAGTCGATGAATGACCGAGCAGAAAACAATCAGTCATTGCTACTAGGGGTAGAGTTTGCTGCTAATTGTTAACAAAGAAAGTTTTCTCACTAATTTTAAAAATTAGTTAATAAGCTCGTCAATAGGTGGCGTTGGTATTCATGCGCATTTTCTTCTTTCAGATCTGTGTATTTCTACCATCCAGCGTATGCTTCGAAAATGGTTTATTCGGTGGAACAGCGTATTTTTATTGTTTTGCAGTTTCATCACCGGGACCACAGTTTTGTTGCAACGAGGCGCACTTTTCAAAATCAAGTAAATGTCACTGGAACTGTCAATGAACTGAAGCAAAACATTTTTGCTTCTCGTCAGATTATTCCAAATGGAATGTTTGCACGGGCGTCTGCAAGTTTTGTTCTCCGACTGCGCCCGTTGTTGCAGCAAACGGTGGTATTTTTGAAACATTGTTTTGCAATTTTTCCTAGTCAGCAGCGCCATCTGTAGATGAACTTTGTAAATAATTTTGAAAATTGGTAAAAATAAATTCCCTGGTTGTATAACCAGAATGCAGAAAACCATAAACCTAAATTGCCTTCCGTTTTTCTTTAACTGATTTTTTAAATCGTCGGTCATTTTTAGGACACCCGGTTTATTGATTGTTTCTTTTCCAGGAGTACACTGCTGACAACAATAACTGCTAAATGACGTCAATGTCTTTTAGAGCGACATGCGTCCTTCGTAGAGTTTCTGAAAGCAATTTGTATCCTCCTCAGAAGAGAGGACCTCTCAAAATCGATACCGTTTGGAAAGAGCTAGTAAATATTTTAAATAATACATATTAGTCAAATTTATCTTTAAAATCAATAATTATCAATTTAATTCGTTTATTACGCTAAATTTAGCAGAATGTGTTGATAATTCTAGCTGTAACGTAAGTTCTTGGGGCTCATTTTTATTATTAAATAAATGCCAGAATTCCCCTTCCCCAACAATCTTTCTTAAAGAAAATAATGACCTTTAGTGAATATTGGCTTGAAGAAACCCTCAAAAGCACTTTCAGAGTTTGAAAAAATGCACTTTCAGAGTTTTTTTTTTTTTTTTTTTTTAGGAATCAGTTTGGAATGTACCGAAAGCATAGCCAGAATCTCAATCTGCATGCTTTGATAATACTCTATTAGTTGTTATTAATAACAACTGTTTAATGCGAGTAATTCTCATAAGTTATTCACATGAATCCATTCATCTGATTAATATCAATAATCTTCGGTTAATATTAATAATAACTGATTAAGCGCATTTATAGTAACATGAATACAACAGACATAGGTGTTATCATGTTCAGCACAATAATAATGTAGTTAATTTAGTTTTCTTGTTTTAAATTTTTATTTTAAAATATGCAAAGTATTCCCTACTGCTTGATATTTTTCACTTTAAATGCACGCGTAACTTATGTATGTTTTAGATAAATCATTATTCTAAAATTGTACTAGGCAAAGCCAATCGGTTAAACGTATTCTACAAGTTAACATTTTTATCACTCAGTTTAAATATCGCAATCCCATTAACTCGAAAAGCGGGAAAACATTTACCTAATATTGAAAAATAGAAACAAAACGCTACAGTACTCTTCTAAAGTAACATTTTTTTCTTTATTTACAAAGTGTTTCAACTGGTAGTTTATCTTTAAACTCTGACAAATTTCCGAAGCTCTAAATACTACTGGGAGCATTTAATGGAAAATTATGTGGGTATGAAACAATCGAGTTAGCACGCTTTATTGAAAAGAGTGCAACTTCATTCTATTTGCAGAACAGCTATCATCTGTGTAGAAAAAAAAAACAAATAAATTTTCTGGGTTACAAATCAAGCGTAAACCCAACAACTAAGAGTGGTAATGGTTGCTTTCTAAAGAAAACTTTCTTGAAAAGATCCGCTCTGGTGATCTTCTAAGAAGAATGTATGTTAAAGTATGTTCTTGGCGCCTTTAGGCTCGGGGGATCGGATGAAAAATAAAGCAAATTATTGTTTGATCTCTGCTTTTGTTTATCGTTTATATTATATATTTTGTTTAAAATACTATTAAAATCATAAGGTATAGTCAGGATGATTATCGATTCACTGACTCTGCTGCTTCCCGTTTGAGCCAGCCCTAAAATAAAAACAAAACAATCATTACCTTCATTTTTCGAATACAAAAGGGAAGGGGGTCGATTAAGCTAAAAAATTGTAATAAAATGCACATTGTTTGTGCGTTTGGATTGAAATTTTCATAATTATATATAAAAGTATTAGGGAAGAAAATATGAATTACTTCTAAAATCCGAATTCTTTTCAATCCTTCACAAATTTTTACTTATTACCATTACTCCGAAAAAGTAAAAATTCTAATTTTCTAGAAATGCAATAAAATCCACACTTTGTCTTCAATCGGTTTGAAATTTGTCTCGAGTAATATTTTTGCCCTTTTTTTATTTCAGGAAATCACTCGTCTGGGGGAAGCCAATCTGAAAGCTATTGGGACTACATCATAGTTGAAACAAATTCGCAATTTTTGCGATGTATGAAAAAAGTTTGACTCAAAAATGCAAGGGGAAGAATCTACAGGAGGGGAAGAATCTACAGGAAGATTTGCACAAATACGTTAAAAATCTGGAGGGGGAAAACGGGCTACTTTTAAAAGCCAGAAAATTCCAAGATTTATTTTATTTTTAACTTCATAAACAATTCTCTAAAAATTTGTTTGAAAAATCTTCTCAAAGTTATTCAGATTGTTCTTTGCATGAATCCTCGAATTCAGAATGAATTTAACAACTTAAAGAATTGGAAGCATCAATGTCATTTGCGTAAGTACAATAATATATATCGAATATGATGCTATTTACTTTTAAGTGGACGAATATTATGTGCATTGAGTGAATGTATTTTTTATCAAATGTTTTTTCTAGCCCCCGTTACGGTAGCCTCCACAGCTTTCTCTCTCTTCTAGTATAATACATTAACCCATTTGCGCTTATTTAAGTGTGGATTATGATGCATGCAAAATCACATAATGCCTGCTGATAATGATTCTTCCACAAAAAAGAAATTGGCCTCTTATTTTATGTGTTTTCAAATCGCTGCTGTTTTGTTTTCTCATAAAATTGAATCTTGTGAATAAAAACAAGAAGTACATGGAACTTCAACCATTAAAGTGTATAAATATCCATTGCAGAGTAATTACCTTATTTAATATTGAGTGCGCGAAATACATTTGAATCAGTGCATTTAAAATTCACTTAAAAATCAATGAAACGAATAAACTTTTTTTAAAAATGCATAACTTTACATGATCGTTTCACACTGTTCGTGTGAAATTGCATGCACTAATATTAATCCTATCTTAATTTTTACTCTCCGAACATGTACCATGTAAGGAAAGTATTGTAAACATGAAAAAATTCGACTTCGAGATTTTAATATACTTACACGATTTGAGGTCTTCTGAATTCATTTATGCTGTTTTTACCAGATGTATGAATGTATGTGTGTGTATGTGTATGTATGTGTGTATGTGTGTCTGCGGGTATGTGAGTGAACACGATAGCTCCTAAACGCTTCATTCGATTGAGCTCAAATTAGGCATATATGTTATAAACCACCGTCGCAATACCGGCATTGATTTTGGTGTATATAGGACTTATAGTTTTTCTACAGTGCTACGACAAAAATTTCTTTTACATTATGGCCTATGGGGGGAAATTCTTGAAAGTGCGCTAGCGTTTAAATGGTACATTTGATTGAGCTCAAACTCGGTATATTTGTTATAAACCACGGGATTGATTTTGATGTGTGTAGGACTTATAGTTTTTCTACAGGACTACGATAAAGATTTTTTTACATTATAGAATATGGGGAGAAGTCTTGAAAGTGCGCTAGCGTTTACATGGTGTATTCGATTGAGTTTCAGTTTGGCATATATGTTTGAATTATTCATCGATTAAAACTTATTTAAATGCTTGGTAATGATCTTAATCGTAAGTCTTCGGAAAGTCGAGTGGAGTCACTCTAGACTTTTTAAAAAAGAATTTCGATTTAAATATCTGGATTAGAGAAGCTAAGCATGAAAGCAATAAAAAAATTCTACTACTACACTGTATTTCAGTAACACAACGACAGGCAAGTTTCTAATGATATAAGATAGGAAATACTACATTATATTTAGAAATATATATTGCGTGTAATCACCATGCACTTGAAATTAAGTCAGTAATACTTGTAAATACCTATTTGAAGTACTGCTAAAATCATTGTGTGCAGTGCATGTGTTTTAATTAATATGCTGAGAGTAGTATGAGAAAAAAGTCTTTGTTTTGAAAGAACAATTTACGATTCTCTTTCACAATGTTTCAACTGTTTCCCAGCATGTTACAGCACAGGATACGGGTTTCCTTAAAAATGACAGTAGATTGTTATTTGTTCATAAAACAGTGATGTAAAATACTCTCCTGTGAGCAGGAAAGGAAGATGCCTATACCTTGTTTGGAAGTTTCCGAAGAAACAGACATTCGACGGTCTTACATCAGAATAATACACCTCTGGACAATATTCAAGTGTTCCCTTACTAATAAAGATCACACCTTTAATCACATTATAGGTATTGCCTGCCAGATATATCTGCTCGTGAATGACCAGCCTTATTGGAATCGTAGTCTGAGCAGAAATTTAGCTTTAGCATCATTATCATAGATATTAGTGTTCGCTTCTCCGTCTGTGTTTGAGAAGAGCTGATTGGGAATTCATACTGTAATACAATAGTGATGCCATTCACAGATAAAACCGTCTTCTTAAGTTGTTGGGTTTTGATTTGGACAATGATTATCTTCCTAAAAGTGAGAGAATGACTTTGGCGAATGTCTTTTTAAGGAATTCTAAAGAGTATTCCATAAGTACTTCATTATCGCTCTCCATGAGCTAGAATTAAAATAAATGCCAATATTATTAATATGTCTTTGTTAGCACATAGAGAATAACAAGCAAGTGGTATCCAAAATATTTCACATATTATGTTTCTCTGCCACCGATATTAATGGATTGTAGAAGTAGTTTTCATGTTATTTAGAATGAATGGGCAGTAACCAGTGGCGCAGAGAGACATAATTCATGGGAGGTTACTACTATTGTAATTCATAATATGTATACGTGTGTGTGATTAGAGAGTGCAGAAAATACATTTTGTATGACAAAAAATTCCTCATGGAGGGGTTGTGATCCCCTAACATCCCCTGCGGCTACGCCCCTATAAGTAACGGAAACTATAAAGCGTTTTTTGAGTGTCATCTGTTGATAGTATCTTAGGTATATAAAAAATAAGCAATTTAAGCAAAAACGTTGAGTTATAAAAAAGGCTAGATCACCAAAAATGTTACTATAAAGTTAAATTTTCTAGAAAACATTAAAGGACATTATTTAACTTTTACATTAATTATAAAGAAACTGTATTTATTTATTTGAAGCATGTTTTCGCTAATTTTGCTTGCATCTAAAGCGTTTAGTGTATGTTTATAATCTTAATTATATTTATATTAATATAATAATTATATAGTATGTGCTTAAATAATTCGTTGATGTGAGAATATTTCCCCTTTTAGAGTTAATTCTTAAATCTTAATTCTGTAAAATAAACATGACATTACGAACAAAGCCTTTTATTTTGCTTTCACTAGTAAAATATATTAACCGAATTAAGCTCTAATTAAGATATTTCAAAGCGTGTTTGCCTTTACAAAACGATATAAAAAAGTTTAAGCTGCTGCTTAGTTTGAATAAAAATATTTTATCCAAATAATCAAGAACGCTACTGAAAGAAAATTTGTAATTTTATTTGTTAATTTGAGTTTCACAACCGTTTACTTTCTTTCCTCTTCTGTGCTAGCAGTTACAGTTGAATGCAAAATACATAATAAATAATATTGGAATTAACTTTTAAAAATATAAAGATTTACATTTATGAAATGATGGTATGAAACTATACCTGAAAGACAACACCATAGCTAAAAGAAACTATCTATAACATTTTTAATTTTTTTAAATATTCATAGAATAATCTATGCATATTTTTCTCTTAAATGCTATCTTTTTCTCTTAAAATATATGTATTAATTTTCTTTAAAAATTAAAATACGATCTGAAAAATGGGCTGTATTAATTACACGAGGTCCCGTAAGATCTATGAAGTGAGGATTGTTTCAGCTTACGTTGTTTTTAATGGAAAGAAAAGTAAAACAAATGAACGCAAAATTTAATATTCAAGTTGTAGAGCATTCTCATAGATGAGGAACTACTTTTTTAGCATAACAGTGCTATAAAAATGAAGAAGGTTTTTTTTTTGCCTCTTCAGAATTTGTCTACAAAATTTGACACGGCGAAGATCTTTTCGAATAAGGTTGCCTGATAACGCTGACGGGGGCAGATAATAAAATGATGAAAGACACAATGGTTTGCAATTTCTTATAACTGATCTCCAAGATTGGTGCCAAAAATTAATTCTTCAAAACCCAGCCAAGATTAGCGATATCTTCCACATTTTTCTAGAAATTGGCAAACGCGACAGCCACAAAGGAAAAGCACAGATAAAATATGCCTGTCGATGGAGAAGATTGTAAAATAGTTTTAGTGGGCGATTTTAATATAGATTTCAATTCCAAAGAAGTGGTTTATGGGCCGGGAAGACAAATACGGAATATTCATAGATTACGATGCATTTTCCAAATAATCTTTATAAAGGTTAAGTACAGTTAGAATATGCCCGACGAGGAATTTCAATGTTTTGGTATTCGATTTTAATCAGTCTTCAAAACCGAGCCAAGCTTGGCGATATCTTCCAAATTTGGCTTGAAACTGTCAAATGCGATAGTTACAAAGGAAAAGTATTGTTAGAAAATGACTTGCGAAGATTAAAAAATTATTTTAGTAGGCGATTTTAATATAGATTTCAATTCTGAAGATAAATTTATAGAACAAGAAAGACAAACATGGCACACTGCACTCATGGATTAACATGGATAAACATAATTTAAAATGGTGAAGTATCATTGGAATATGTTTGCCGAAGATTGTAAAGTAGTTTTAGTGGGCGATTTTAAGATAGATTTCGATTCTAAAGATGTGTTTGTCTGAAACAAGAAAGAAAAAGACGGTATACTCATGGATTAAGACACACTTTCTAAACAGTATTTATAAAACAGTACTATTAGAATATGCATGATTGCAAAGTAGTTTTAGAAGGCGATTTTAAGATAGATTTCGATTCCCAACATGTGTTTTACGAAACAAGGAAGAAAAATACGGTAATCTCACGAAAAATGATACACTTTCCAACTTAATGGAATAAGTTAATAAATTAGAGAAGACGCATGGATTATGATACGCTTTTAATATATAGCACTTTAGTGCGTATTTAAAATAGGAAAAGGTTTGATATTTTAATTTTCTTTTTCTAAATATATAGTAGTTAATGTTTTCATTTTTGTTATTAATTAAGCAATAAAAATATCTATCCATAAAAGTTTTATGTAAACGAGATGTTCATATTTTAATATGAAACTTTCAACAAGCTTCTTGTAAAATACTTTCTTTACTTAATAGAATTAATATTTATAGTTTAAAACTTTTCATTAAAAACATGGACTTTTTAAAGAATTTACCTCTGCAGTGCATACGAAACTAAATTCCAGTATTTGTACAAAACAGTTAAATTTAGAAAACATGATAAATTAAAAAAAAATGATTATTTGTAAGAATTAAATACGTTAGCTATTTTCGGACAAAATTGTATATCAGAGAAACTGACATTAAAAAGAATCAGTAATATGATATTAAAACTGCTGTGGCTCGATTGAGTTTTCTGAGCATGTAACTGAGCTGTTGCTGATGCTTTGTAGGAAGAAATGTTACTTTAAAATAATGCAAAGATCACTCGGACTGAATGATGGTGGTTCAATTTTTTTATGATATTGTTCATACTATTTTTATACTCCTCAGTTTAATATAAAAGACTAATTGGAACATACAGGGAAATGAAATTGGAAAAGCGTTCTTCAAATATCATTTTAACCTCGCAGTAGGCAGTATAGAAAATAAGTATGGAACACGATATACCCATAAGATTCTTGTTATAAAATATAGCACCAACGAATATCTGAAAATTTATTTTAGGTTTATTAAAAAATCGTCCTTCAAGTTGCGTAGAAGCGTAAAATTGGAGAGAATAACGATCTTTCTTGAATGAAAAAAATGTATAATTTATAAAAAAACTTGTTTCAAACTGTAACAAATATAAATCCTAAGTTTAGTTACGGATTGTTTGTAACCAAGCAGTTGTTGAAAAGTTATTTGTTTAAATTTTATGTTAAAATATTACTTTTTAGTCTTCCTAATATGACGACACCAGAAAGTATGATAAGTACATTCGGGTAACTATTCAGAAAATTACGATTCAAAAAGAGCTAAGTAACTAGTTCTTTGTAGAATAAACTTCATACTCTGAATCAAACTGCATCTGCATGGATTGTTACCATACGGTAAACTTCTTGGATGCCTTCATAAGCTTAGTGGTACTCACAGTGTGGATTTATTACTTCTGCCGACTTTAAACTCTTCGTTTCAGAGGTGGATCATATGCGGACCTTTCGGTTTCCACAGTTAAAGCGCTTCTTTAATGTCTTTTGTAGTTCTGAAATGACGTACATATGAGTTGATGCTTTAATTTTGAATAAATGATTTCACGCATGTGAATGTGTCAATCCTGCACGTTGACACACACATTTTGTTTTTGTTTGCCGTTAATTTAATTTTGTTTGCCGTTACACAAAAGGATATTTGAATGTTATTGAAATTTCCTAACTGGAATTTGTGAATATTTTTTTCGAAGTTCATTTAGTAAAAAATAAATTATAGGACATCCTTTAACTTTAAAAGTGTCTTGGCAGTCTTCGTTTATGGGTAATAGCAACATTTTACTACTGAAGCAGAGATTGAGAATGAGGCTTTTATTTGAAAAATTCTTTGAAAATACGCTTTCTAATTGTCATTTTTAAGTGTAATAGCATTTTTCTAACAATTATGTGATTGCTCTTTAATTTGAGATGAGAAATATTTGTCGAGTGCGAAGAGGTTAAAGCTTACTGATTTCTCGAAGATCGGAAGATAGTGACACTCCCTTTAAGCCTCGTGGAGAAAAAAAAAATCCAAATTCATCTGATTGGACAATGTCTTATTATTTGTCAAATGTTCAACTTCGTTAATCTGTTACCATAAAAGGGACTAGAACACTTAATTCTGTTTAGAAATGAAAGCAAGTTTTGCCGCTGAAAATTAAGACAAATTCGTTTCAAAATAAGTACTAAAATTCGTGTGAACATATTTTTGGGGTAATGCAGGGTTGTATTGGTTTTTCATGGTGTAGACTTTTTAATTTGTACGATTTGCGCGAGTCGTCCGATATACATATATTTATCATTATTTAATAATTTTAAACATGAAAAAATGCCACTTTTGCGTTAACATGAAATATTAAATTCTCAGAAAAAAATCCAGTTAAAGCATATTAATAGTAAATATTAGCTTAATCGCCTGTTCTTCGTACCAATCTTTTGGAGAATAACTTAAAAAAAAAAAAAAACAACAAAAAAAGAGGCATTCAGGAAAAAAAAATTGCGATCTATTTAAAGTCTTCTAATGTTTCTAAATTTGAACATTTGTGACTTAGTAAGTAGGATGCAGCTTCTGTTAATATAAATACCTAGTACCAATTTTGAATATGTGGAACAGGATATACTTCTTTAGCTGCTACCGTACTATGAGTTAGCAATGTTTTTCAAATTAGTTACCTCTTACAGCAAGAATCTCTGGATAACCGTTTTTTATTTGTTTTGTTTTAAAATCAGAAGTATTGTCATAAATCAACATGTTTTCGACTAATACATCATTAACATGGGGAACGATTTTCAAAATGTGGGGGAAGATCTACCGACTGAAACGGTATTATGGTATGGGAGAACTCACTATATTAGCTACACCAAGCAGAGGAGCCTGTCAGGCTACTCTAGCCGGTTCATAAAACTCAGTATTATTATTTTTAAAATTTTAAACAGTGCGGAATTTAAATAAACTAGAATTTGTTGCTGTAAAATAAACAAAATTCGTAATTAAAGTTTCCACAAAGTGTCTTTGTGGATATTACATTGGTTCTATGAATGCCACGCTGGGCGCACTGCTTACTAAACACATCTAAAAGCCAGTGGCGGCTCGTGGGATACAACAAGTACAGCCGGGCTGCACTTGAAATTATCAGCACACACTTAAAAATAATTCATTTTACTAATTTTCCTAAATTCAGATTAGATTTATGGAATTCCTACGGTAAATTAGAAAACCTTCAAAAAAAACCAAACAAAAACACCGTATTGTGGCCGGATCGCTCATTCAGAAAAAAAGCACTTTAATCTTCCCGCAATTCAATTGGGAAAATCTTTGGTTCAGCCCAGAGCGCTGATAAGAAAATTGGCAGCACCCTTGCCATGACAACGACTACGTGAGCAGTCCCTCCGGCATAGGCTATAATGGGGGTACGCAGCTAAGACTCAGCTGACGAAATATTTTCAAACGACGGCTGCACTTGTGAATTCGACTCACTGATTGGCTCGAGAAGTGAGGGAGGGCGTAAGGAGAATATATGTTTGGAAATCTCTCGACTTTATATTGCTGAATTTATCAAGAAGGTAAGGCTGAATAGAAGCTTATGGCTGGACAATTACCCATCAAAGCAGTATTGTTTGTAAGTAAGCAAGAACTGGCATTTAGAGGACATGGCAAACGAGAAAATTCTTTAAACATGGGAAATTTTAAAGAGCTTTTAAAATTATTGATATCTGAATTAAAACAACACCCTTTTATGAGGGCATCACTGACTGATTCGCAAGTTTAAAAGAAAGGAGGATTGATTTGACTTATAAAAAATAAGTAAGTTTTTTTGTTTTTTTTCATCTCAAGTTAACGTTACAAAAGAAAATTCTAAGGAAACTTCGAATCAGACACGGATTAATGCAATTTTGAGGATAAGAGCGGCTGGTTGAAATTTATGTCCATTTTATGGAAGTAAAATAGAATCTCTTACATTTTTTATGTAATTTCTTTTTTTTTTCCCTCGGTGAGGACATAATCCGCCAGCTTTCGAATTCAGTAACAAAGATTTTCCATTCATGCCCGGAGGAAGGAGGGGGGTAGGAGCTCATATTCTTCCGGCTGCACTAACAGTTTTGACCACGGGCCGCCACTGCTAAAAGCTTTAAAAGGATTACATCCCTCAGAGAGATGATAAAATCCACCTATCAGCAAAATGAGTATCAGACAATGCATAGCCACAATCTACTTCATCATTATCTTAGGATTGTATATAATGTAATTTTCCGCATCTTACTTCCTCGTACTGCCGTCGCATATTTGAATACCAACCCTATAACGTATGACCTGAGTGTTTTATGTTAATTAAAGTTTACTGTTGAAATTCAGTCGTGTTATGCCTATTGTACTGTTACCAATTGTACTGAATGTTATCTGATGCTTCACAACTTTTAGTTTAATTAAATCCACCGAAGTAATTATATTCTCACAATTCCACTACAGTTATTAAAAGTGCACATAGCAGATATCCATTTGAAAACGACGATAGTTATGTTAAGTTGAATGAACAAATCGTTTTTAACGAATACAAAATCATATTTTTCGTCATTTAATTTCACTGTAGATTACTCGAACCCCCTCCTCATTAAATCTAATCAGCTCCTAAATAGATTTTTTTTAGATTGTTTCATCCTTTATTTCTTGGATTATGCACAACATTCAAAACTTGGATTATACACACATATTTTTGGTGCATTTCTTTTACATCCCACGAGGGACACAAGAACAAATTGGCCTTCTTTAAATTTTGATTTGTCAAAGATAGACAATCCTCTTTCTTCTCTCTCATCGCAATCAAAGTCCCTCGATTCATTCATGATAGAATCATCGAGTTAAATTAAAGACTCTGTTGAAGATTTTCTGGTGTTTTTTCGTGTAATGTGGCTGTTTTCTGTTCATTATCCATGTTCCTCTTTTCTCTTTTCTTTTTCAGCAGCTTTTTCACTTTTAGCATTTTCTATCTTGGTATAATAAATAATTATTTGTGGTGAAGTAACCACAGCAGGATTTTTAACATGTTTTCTCTTTTTTTTTAACATCTTCTTTCTGTGGCCAGAAAAGAGCTCTCTAAATGGTGGTGGAATACGTCTTAATGGGCCAGCAATGGGACTGTCATCAATGTTTGCCTTATTACAGAGCTCAACTGATACACAGATTGTAGCCAACATAATTAACATTTAGTGATTAACCAATGACTTTTATGCATTTTTATTGTAAGGTTTCTGTTTCATTACTTTGGCTTTGTAACAAAAGTTCTGTTTCTAAAAAAGATTTGTGTTGTCCATAGTGTTTCAATCTCAAATTCTGTTCACTTTCAAATTAAATTAGAGTCATTTCTGTGAATGCCACTTCTCTTATAAAGTTTGTGTAGCCCAACATGATGTACCAGTAGTGAGCATTTAATGAATCGGAAGCGGGACTCCTGGCGCAATGAGGGTATTGCTAACAATAAAACACATCTAATTGTATAAAAATACTTTAAAACATGAAAGCTTTTTACTAAATATCGAAAGTCTTTTTGAGAAAAAACATATGATCCAGTATTGGTTTCCTCTGGGTCTACTTCTGGAGCATTTAGTTAAGCATTCGTCTTAAAGTAGCCCATGCATCACTATTCATAAGTTGTTCTTATACTTTCATTCAGTGATAGTTTATAATACATTCAGAATGCAATTAAATAATATCAATAACAATTGGTTTAAAAAACAAGAAATGTGTGTTTAAAAAAATGGTTTGAATGAAGACTTGTCCCTTAAGGAAATCACTAAAAAACAGGCTTAGAATGTTTCTCTAAGAGACCAACTTCAGTAGCAAAACATTCTTGTATCTAACTAAACAGGAAATGAAGTTTACACTTTAAGCATTTAGTTGATAAGGGTTTCAGCCAATCAGAGGTTAATATTTCAATGGACAGTTGGTACTTTTTTGTTTTTCAAAAAATTCAAATGACCCACTACTGCAGCATTTACCTAATGGACCACTAAAGGAGCATTTACCCACTACAGGAGCATTACCTTAGTAAGGGTATCTAGTACACTTAATAGTGTACATAAAGCAATTTTTTGTGTGCCAAGAGTGAACCATGGCATTGTCAATTATTTTCTGTTCTATTAATTTCTTACAAACTGTTAAGACATGACTCATAGTTGGCTCTTAGCACAAAAGTGAAGGGTCATCCGAAATCCTACAAAAAGTATTTTTTCTGAAATTTTGATAGTCAAGATCTTCTTGTGCCATAAGTGAACCCCAAACTTACATGTTTCAGTGAATACATAATAATGAGAAATACTGAAAAAGGACAAAATATGTTGTGGTTGCCTTTTGGGGTGCAGAAATACTTGACCTTGAAATTTGCTCTTAAACTCAAGATTAGATGAATCTGAAAGTCATTTGCTGCTTACACCTAGAGTGAATTGATGTTAAATTAGTTGGAAAAGAAGCCGTAAGTATAGCAGGAAGAAAATCAACTCACAGATCAGTGGTAAGTTATCTAAATTTTACATAATGCGGCTCAATACTTGCTGAAATACATGTACCAATACAGCACAAACGTGTCACAACATATCCACATGAGCAAATAAACAAGCTCTAGACATAGTGATATGACCATAAGTTATCTATAATTTTACCAAAAATTTCTTTAACAAGGTACAACACGCCTTCCATAATGATTGCTTATGGGCAAGTTCTGAAAATCGGCATGTACCTATTCAAGATGGGGATTCCGGCTTTATATCGACAATTTAGAAACTATGAGTAATTGGGATTTTTAACTGTCAATTTCATATTACATGAGAGTCATAATTTTTTCTTATGTCCATATAAAGAAATAATTGACTTATTTATATGTTCATTTAATATCATGCTACAGACGTATTATGGATTTTCCAAATGTATCATTAGAATGATGTTCAGGTGATATAAGATACGGATATTTTCTGGACAAGTTTTAGCAGACAAATGTACAATCTG
Organism: Cheiracanthium punctorium; assembly: GCA_038373885.1. Taxonomy (NCBI): domain Eukaryota; kingdom Metazoa; phylum Arthropoda; class Arachnida; order Araneae; family Cheiracanthiidae; genus Cheiracanthium; species Cheiracanthium punctorium. The sequence continues at coordinate 704,281 of JAWZYV010008341.1, forward strand.
GGTTCAGAAAGAAGTATTGAGTCTTATTATATGAAACTTGAATAAGTTACAATAGCCCTGTGAATTGATTTTGTGTTTTTCAGTGTTTCTCATTCGTATGCATTCAATGAAATGTACACCTTTGTGGTTCCAGTATAGCAAAATTTTGACGATAAAAGTTTCAGAAAGAGCCTTCACCTTTGTGCCAAGAGTTAGCATCATAAGACTTCAAGTCGCAAGAGTCAAGTCATAAGACTTCAAGATTCAGTTTGGGAATAGTACAACACACATGATTCACTCTTGACACAGAAATTACTGCGTTATGTAAATTGGTATTTTTCCTTAAGAGAGGAATTTCAATTTTGACCTCCCAAAACTGGAATCTTAAAAAAATAAAAAATAAAAATAAAAAAGTGTCTAATAAATTTGTACATGAAAGACATATCCTGATAATTTAAAGAAAATATAATATTGAGACTATCCAAGTCTGGTAAAAAAAAAGAAACTCTTGTTAAACACACGTGCTTCTTTCTAAACTCATCGTAAATTTTTGACAACAGATAACTTAAAGTAAGTATTTATAAAGTTGACAAGGGTAAAATCCCAACAACCCCAAGGGTAAAACAACTAATTAGAATAATTCAAATAGTTTATATAGAATAGAATAGAATCTATTAAATAGAATACCTATAAAAATGGGTATGCTATTTAATAAATTCGATTCTATTCTATATAAACTATTTGAAATATTCTAATTAGTTGTCAGCATGTTAAGACATAAAAAATGTGTACATATACAGTGTGTGATAAATCCTTTGAAATCCCATTGACTACAGGACGGCGATAATTATAGTCATAAAAGTGGGATCTAGGTACAGTCAAGTATCTATGCGCTGCACAATGAAGACACATACAATGACACTTGGCATTATATTTGGAGTTAGCATTCTTCTCTCAAAATGTACGAGGTATATGAATAATGCAAATCATAAAGTTGTTCAACATCATCGATTTAATAAGAAAATGTACGGGGTAAAAAATTACGGTGTATCCACAAATACCAGAATCGTGAAAATAAAATGAAAATACCTTTTAAATAGCAATTGATGGTAAATGTTTATGAGACATTTTTCATTTGATTTATACAATGCAATTACTGTACTATTTAGTTATGCTGCACGAGATGATATTTAAATGTCGAAATACTATTGAATGCACTTAAACAAAATCCTTCAAAGTTAAGTATGGTCTCTTTCAGACCGTGTACTTAACTATTCCACTATTCCCATGCATTATTCAGTATTTTACTCTCTGAGCACTTTATCTCAAGTTTTAACTTCTCTGTTAGCACGTACTTACTGAAACAAGTTCTAGGAAAGCATGTGGAAAGAACGTGGGGCTGTAACAATTTGAGATGCATCACTTCTCTCACGTTTTAACACATAATTGTTTCAGATGTATCTATTGTTCATATAATATGCAAAAGTAGATGCACATACTACTATAATTTCTACTAATTCAATTGATAACTGAATACAAACCAGGATGCAAACAAATATCACGGAAATTTTGAGCTTTTAATAGTATATTAATGTACCTGAGATGGAGATTTCAGATTTAAAACACATTATCATTTTACCTTGTGTTATATTTAAAACACATTATTATGTCATTATTAATGATATTTTTTCACTGTGGTATTTGAATATTCTGTTCATTGTTAGTTATAAAAAAATCTCATTAAAAAAGTAAAATTTTGATCCTGAATCAGCATATTTAATTATCAGAAATGTAGAACATATAATTCACCATTTTGAATTTAGGTTCATGAATACTACTCGTTGTTAATTACCCCATAAGTAATATATGGTGATATAAAAGCGGTATTTTTTCTTGCTGGTTTCCCTGTCAAATGCTGGTTTCCCCGTCATTAATCCACTTTTTATAAAAACTACCAAAGGTAGATAGTGAACAACGACCAGTCGGGCAGTTTCGGAGATACTCGTTCTGAGTCTTTGGGTCATTCCTTACACTCTGCCCTCTATACATTCGCGTAGGTCAACAGCCTTTAAAATCACTCACAAACGTTGATGCAAGAATGATTCCTCATGTTCTCCAGCAAATATCTCAGTACTTGTGGCCAAACGCAAATTAAACATTTAATTACAAAATGTGGATAGCGAAAAGGGGGGGAGGTAACATGTGAAAATTGATATTTCAACTAGGTTTCAAATGCTCAAAAATTAGAAAATCATGCCATGAATTAGTTAACCTGCATTTCAACACTGTTAAAACAAGTCAGCGTAACATTTCATCTTGTAAGGAAGTCAGAAATATTTTTCTTCTACTATCACGTTGCAAAATCTAGCAAGTTTACTTTTTTTTGGATTTGAACAATAATTTATCATCTAATAATCAGTTGCATTAATTTAAAGCTTAAACTTTCTCAAGTGCATGCATGCAATATTTTTTAATTCGATAGATAGAATTTGTAAAACTTTTGCGGTTGCATTTATAAGTACTTCTCCGGGTTTACAGTGGGACAATGTTCGCTGTTTGTAAATCCATGGCTAATGGAGGAACATAAATAAAAATTGCATAGTTATCATTTCGACTAGATTTCTGATCTCATTCCATGATAAAATGAACTTTTGGAAACATTATTTATCATTCACTATTTAATTTGATTTTACTCTATTACTTTTAGTTCAACAGATACTGTTTTGTAGCTCTTAAATTTGTCTCATAATTGTTACCATTTTTATGTGTTGCCGTTTGAAAACTGATTTCACATTGACGTGATAAAATTATATATTAAATTACTAAAATTCTTATCAGCGGCTGGCCCAGATGATAAAACTTCTTTTAAAACAATTGTAAGCGGAGTAAAGCCCGAAATAACACAAAATCCTACCTTTAGAAAATCCTTCATGTATGCTGAATGACCTATACAGACAATGTTCCTAAAGTTACCTGAAATAAAGTGTTAACCACAGTTCAAGAAAAAAAGCAAAATTACACCTAAATTACTTTATTTACAATTTCAAAAGTATCCGACTACATTTTTTTTCTTTTATTAAATTCCTCGTTTAAATTTTCTCTTCCTAGAATAATGCTGATTTAATTATAAAATGGTCCGGGAGGAGATATGTTTTGCCTAGACCACAGAACAACTTTTTTTATGCTGTACGTATTCTGATGGTCTGGCATCCTCCTCACGCAAGTGTATTCGCATCTGTTCTCTCGCTGCTCATTAATATTTGCTGGCTCCAGTCTCTCAGGCTCCTTTGGAGATATCGTTGCGTGATTCTGTCCATTCGTCAAAGTCTGTTCATGGGTGCTTTATTTCCGACGCAGTTCCGGCACAACACAACGGTCGGCATTCTTTCAGCCCCGGCATGGACACTCTATGGCTTCGAGTAGCAGCTTCTGTTCCACACGACGGTCAGTATTCATTCAAGCCCTGGTATTTTGACGCTTTAGACTTCTAAGTCATAGCTCCGGATAAATAACTTCCTGCATTCACCAACTACGTGGTATTCATCCTCCTCCATTCTTTAAGTGAAAACTCAATCATTAGGCACGATTTTTTTTAGAACCGTTTGAAACAATGTTATACTGTATTTCTTTCAAATTTTAATTCTGATATAGGTCAAGGAATACAGTTCATAAAAAAGATCTGGCCTACCTGCCCTGGTAGCGTTTCTGTCGCTGCCAGGGCAGCGACAGAACCTACCAGGTTCTGTCGCTGTTTTCTGTTTCCCGCTTTCTTGTTTCCCGCTGTGTTTAGCTGTTTCTGTGAATCCATGCTAAAGGACGAATACAATTTATTTCTGGGTTAATATAACACATCTTACACAACATTAACAAAAGACATTTAGATTTTGTTATCAGAGGGGGAAAACCCCTTTTTCTCGACTGTTTATATCCAAGCCTTTGCTGCATATGAAAATCAAAAAGGGTTAGAGTTCAAAAGTTCCCTCTTATGGCGCAGGGGAAAGTCAATATCCTTCACCGTTCTTCTCGAATTTTTTTTTTAATCTTCTCTTCGGCAATCTCTGGGATGTTATTGTATAACTTTAATATATTTTTCTTTTTCCTTCGTCACCGCTAAGAGTTGCTGTCTTCTCGAAGCCCGTGGTTTCTCGCATAATTCTCCTTCCATTTTTTTAATTTTTTATTCATTACCTCATAGGGAGGGTTCTCATTTTAGGGAGGGTTCTCATTTACATGTCCGACTTCCCCTATCCACTCTCTCCTCATGAATCCTTTCAATTTATAGGGGCGATTTTTCTGTCATCTCATTTTGCGCTATAGAGTCATTCTTGGCTCTAGTCAGTCTGTGGTCGTAATTCTCCTTTTTTGTTTAGAGCCTGTTACTTTCATGTGTGGCCTCGTCAAACTACACATATCTTCTGTGTTGACTATCTCAACTTGTATTTAACTATAATAATATACTGGTATGTTGTCATAATATATCTGTTTTTGTATGTGCCTTACACATTTTCCCACTGTACCCCAATTCTTGTCTCATTGTGCCCCTCTAGGGGCACAGTGGGACAACTTAAGTACCTTTGGAAAAGTTTTTTTTTTCAAAGAATAGAAAAGTAAAATGCTATTACAGTAAATGCTAAAAGTTGTCAAACTATTGTTAAATTTAATTGTTGTTTTTGATTTAAAGTAGAAATAATTGTAAAACTAGTGAAAATTGTCTCACTCTTCCCTGTACTTGATTCCTTCCCATCCCCCTAAGAAATTCGACACTAGATGTACTTAAAGAAAAAAACTAATGAATAACTAAACAAACCTTAATTTATAAAACTTTTTTTTATACAAACGCAATTAAAAATACGTAGTTAGTTATATTAATTGTAACTTTATTGTTAATTTTAAAAAGTACTATACAGTATTCACTGGATGAACATAACCTGTATGACATAAGCACAGCACTAAAATTTCAAGAAGTAAGCAATTCCATTACCAGTACATGTAATCCCATAACCAGTTTTATTGATTATTTATAACTTTTTGAACAAACACATTTTAGTTGATAGTTAAATTTTACTAAACAGGTTGGATTAATTTAAATTACATCCTTTAGAAATCTAAGTAACTTTATTTTATTGAGTCGCGTTTAATTCAGAACTTTTCCCAATCTCTGCAAACCCTGCCAGTATATTGCCCTTAGCGCGTAATTAACGAATCGATCCTTGATCACATTAATGGAGAAAACGTGTGATATCCACAAATGGGTGAAATTCCTCCCCATCTTCATAGTGGATTATCTCTTGCCATGCTGGTGGTTTAAACTTGTGTTTCTAATTAGGGCGCAAAACGAATGAATAATTAAATGTGGGAATGTATCAATAATTAGAAACTTTTATGCAAATGCCTTGTAAAATTTTGCTTATTTCATCAGGTAATTGCGTGGTTAATTAATGTTATCAGTTAATTGCCGCAAAAGAGTAGCTTTATACACTGTTTTAAAATGTTTATTCATTAATTGAATTTAAATTTATTTGATCACTTGCCATGAATGATGGTAGTTTGTCAATACATAGGTCTCAGAAATGGGGCAACTCGATGCATTGGAAATCTATTGATTATAAGTTTATTTTTAAAAAATAAGCTATTATGTCTGGACTAAAGTGTTTCATTAAAAGTATATAGTATTAGTTTCAGTATTCACTTACTGATAGAAAATTCAGATAATTAAAATTTAAGTTTAGATAATTAATTTATTAATTTAAAATTTAATTTGGATAACGTTTCAAGAAATATTCTATGAAATACACCAAAATAATTAAAAATATTTTTGTATATTGAGCTCTTCGTCTCAAGACAAAATTTGTATAACTGTAGGTATTATTTTATGAGCACTCATGTGTCTCTGATTAAGCCACATTTTAAATGAATATTACTGATGAGCAAAATATTGTTTCGTATTGTTAAATAATATTTTTATATATTTTATACTGACAATATATATGCAAAATTATCTAGATAAAAATTTACTTGCATATTAAAGATCACCTTTTCTAGAGGTAAATGAACGAAATGCTATTACGAAAAATTATTCCGATTTTAAGTTAGTAGGGTATGGCAAATTCTCACCAAATATAGCAGACATCTTCAAGCTGGGTACTGTTTCTGGAACATATTTTTGTACCGAAATTTGGCCAAATCTGGTACATTGTATATTTTCCACATTAAATATATTGGGTTACAGGTGTATTTCTTGTAAGTTGTTTTTATTAAAATTACCAGAGCACACAGTAGCACCTAAATACAGTTCATCTTGAACTGTATTTACAGGAAACAATAAATATTTTTTGCCAACTTATAATTTTATTTTAATTTGCTACTAAGAAATAAAAAAATTGTTTTATCCATTCTTCACGCAGCAAAGAGCATTTATATTCTATAGTAGAACGCCGATTAGGGGTATTGCAGCCCTATTCACCAAAAATGTGACATGCGGATTAATCCAAACTTGCATATTAAAGTCATAGGTAAGATATCTAACTGATAACTGCAACACGTGTTTCAGGATTAATCTGCATGTCAAATGTTTGATTAATAAGACCATTAGAGGTTAAGAACATGTCCTCTACTCTTCGCCAATAGCCCAAGCGTACGGTAGTGGGTTCGATGCCCAGTCATTTACTCGTTGTTTAAATATCCTTTCTGTGTGCTAGTAAAAACTGGTGACGTTAAATTTACTCGACGAGAATTTATAAACGGATTTTTTAAACCAAGCACAAAGTCTGAAAAATAAATATTTCAAGTACAGCAACCCCGAATTATCCGAAAGAGTCGGGCCCGAACAGACTTCAGACATTTGAAATCTCTAATAAAACGGAAATATCATTTATCACAATACATTGTTATATTACATTATGTATATTTTCACAAATTAACTTTAACATATGTTGAATATTAAATATTTTAACATAAGATGCATTGCAATTACTCTTAAAGATTTATAATTAATAACCAAATTATCTTTTTTTAGTTGTTACCATCTAGCATGTTTTGATTAGTTCGAGTTTGTATCTAAGATTTTCAGCATTAACGAGGTGTGGGAGCTAGGTTGGGTTTGGCATCTCGGTTAATAAGAATATCGGATAACCGAAACTTTACTGTATATGTGTTTGAGAGTACAGTAGCATGTAGCCCTAGATGCATTAACACATTTTAAATAAATGCGCATAAAAAATGTCTACCGGTAAATTTGCCATTGCAATATATATAACATGTTCGATACTTTATAATAAACTTAAGAAATCCAACAAGTACTCCATAATGCTGGATTTTTTTTTTTTTTTAAATATAGTTGAAACCATAGCACCAGAACTGAACCGCATAAGAAAAAAAAACCACTCAATTTCCAAATGACATCTATTCGAAGATATAAATTTAAGCAGGTATGTCAGATACACATTATGGTGGGCCGAATTTTTTTTTTTTTCTGGAAATACTTTTGGTAATAGGTGTCAAACGTTACTACGTGATGCTAATAAATATCAAATAGTTTTTAAGCGAGAATATCTTCAGGACTCTAATCAGCAGATATGTTTGACATGCATGCCTGAAATTTTGATTTTTCTGTCTTTATAAACCATTTGTCGATTTTTCGTTCGTATAAAAAACTTTATTAATTTATTACAATTTTTAATAGCAAAATCAACATTAAAAGTATTATATCAATAATGTTTTTCTCTTTTAAATTTATTCCCTAGAGGCCAACACAGCTCTATAATTCAATGCTGCTGTTTATTTCTGTGTGTTAACTCTTTGTTATTGAACCACAGCAAGAAACATTTTTAAAAATTCATTTCTTTATCTTTCATGTAAATGCGTAGTAAATTTATGACTTGAGTAATGAGCTTGAGCAAAATGAAAGTAACTAGAAATTTAGCTTCTTGTCTGATGTTTGGCTCACTATCCGAAATTCATGATTCTGTACTACCGACTAAAGCATAAGTTATAAAGTGCTATTTATTTGTTCATTATGATCTAAAACATAGCCTCCTTTCCATGAAGGGTCCTAGTATATCCGACTATAGACAAATTGTAGCTAGAAAAAATGAAGAAAGCTGGATGAGAGTATGAATTCCAATAGTATCTCATAAATGTGTTATGCAACTGATTCGTGAGTATCACATTTGAAAAAAGGAGCAAAAAATAAATTATTCAACATAGCATTTTGTAAATGCATTTTGAAAAATGTAAAAATAAATAAATAAATAAATAAATAAATAAAAGGCGCGAAATCTTCAATCGAAAGAGAGATCCTTTCTAGCAGATTATAGAACAAACAGTAAAATGCACAAAGGAAATATTGGTGTAAGAGAAACGCAATGCAAAAAATATATTTAAAAGCTGAGAAGCGAATATTATGGGAAATAACAAAAGAATTGTGTGAGTATGAGCCTGTAACCAGTTTAAACATTTGCAAGGGCATTAGAAATGATCAATAAAAATCTTCTATGGCTGAAGGTGTGACAGAAGAATTGGAATCATTACAAACCCCTTCCTGGAATGTAAGAAACTTCATCAAACTACTTGCATTAGCAGACAAACATTGTATATCTGGTAGATCTGCTGCTGCAATAGCATCAGCGGTTTTGCGTGATATTGGTATCGGTTCTAAAATCGGTAAGTCTTTCATATAAATAAATTTCGTAGAGATCGAGAACACAATAGCGAATCATTTAGCGGAAAATTTGAAACCCGAAAACCCGTTGTAACAAGATAATACTTCGCGTAAAGACGACATAAGACTCTAGATCAATAGAATCTTTAAGAAAATTATTATAGAAGAAGCAAAAATGAAGAAAATTACATTTTGCTTCCCGAACCAGAATCATTCTAGTAAAATAAATACGATCGTATCTTCATATAAGTAACATTTTATGTGTGTTTTTTCACAAAGTTTTTATTTATTTTAACGTTTAACACCAGCATTTTGAGTGTTTTCCGCAGAATCATTACATTTAGGTCATACAATGGCACTTTCCTGCTCAGGTAAGAATATAGCTATATCCATAATGGAATTACTGTTATATAGAAACATAGATATCAGTTATTTGAAAGCTGTTGTCTGTGATGGTACTAATGTAAATACAGGATTTAAAAATGGGGCCATATATGTTAAAAAACATCTAAATCGCTCCCTTGAATGGTTTATATGCCTACAGCATAACAATAAGTTACTACTTCGAGATTTATCCCGACACTTGGATGGAGCCATACTTGGACGACTAGAGTTCAGTGGACCTATTGGTAAACACTAATAGTATTGTGCACAAAAATCTTTGCTAAATTTTGCCTCCTAGCATCCAAGGGTGGCTACTGACTGAATTCTCGGAGGATGCCATTGAACGTTTTGCGTAAATCTATAAATTATTCAATCGAACGCAAATGCAATGCAAATTGTACGTGTGAATTCAATGCAAATTGAACGCGTGGAAATGTAAAGTATGCAAATCTAAAGTTGTAAAACAAAATTTTGGACGGGGCCATGGCACTGGAGCTGCCCTTGCTAGCTTTTGTTCTGCCAAAAGTTGATGTACAAAATCTTAGTTCACGTCAAAAAACCCTATACGAAATTAGTCAAGCAGTATCTTCCGGTACATGTAATTTTTATTTAGCTAAGAAGCGTCCTGGAAATTTATTCCACTCGAGGTGACTCACAGCAGCGAATTTAATAGTAAGACTATTTGTTTCTAGCGACAAACCAGCATATGAAGTAAAGATTTTAGTTTAATTTATTTTAAGAATTCATGCATCACAACAGTTTAATATTGAACTACATTAATCTTGTAAATATGGAGCTTCTCGTGTCTTAAGATTAACTGAATCTTCTAAGTACTTGTAATCTTAAAGCAGTTATCGATCTGGTCATTTAAAGATGTAAATTTTCCCGTCATCCAGAAAATTTACTTATAGTTATGATAAGTGATGACCGCCATCACAGCTGGAGATCACATCGACTTAACAAATTGCGATACGAGTGTTTTCATTTCCCTAAAATTTAGGAAAGATTTCAAATATGAACTGAAGAAATTTATAAAAATGAAGGAAACTCTTGACCTTTATTGATATACTGGTCTTACCCAAGCTATAGAACGTTTTATCAGATTAATCACCGAAACATCAGTTTCTGTTGTTGGACTTGAAAATCATGATGGATTTATCAGAGCCTCTATGAAATCCCCACAAACTCTACGAAAGTTCGACAGCCCAAAGTACTTCAATATTGCATAGTTTTGTGTTCTATTTTAGTAATTGTGTCATAGTATTTGTAGTGATTGCTTTTTAATATTGTCTAATTTTAATTCCCTTTAATTATTTTATTATTAAAACTGTAAAATTTTCATTACTTCATGAAAACAAAACTTGCCAAAAATCTATTACAAATTCCTTTTGTTCCATATTAATGGCTTTATTAGCTGCTAGAGACCTCAAGATATATTTTATTTGGGAAAAAGTTATATATTATTTTTATTTGTGTTGCATAGGAGCAACTTTTGAGCGCTATTACTTCTCTTAATTTTAATTTTAATATTTTTGCATATTTTAATGGCCGACATTATTACACGTCCCTAATAGAAGTAGGTGATGGATTTTTCATTGGGGAGAGATAGGTGTTTTATCGAGTTCCATTGCTCAGCGATATTTAGTAGGTTGATCAAAAACCGAGAGCACTGTAATTTTGCAATTTAGTCACAAATTATAAAGAGTTTTTTCTACACAAATACTTCGACACTTCAAGAATAGTTTACGTATAGGAATAAAAAACAAGAACGGCAAATGCACCAATTATAAAACGCGTTCCAACACTCTAGTACTCATGCACGTTGGCGCGTTGGGGTGGGGGAAAAGCACTGAATTCGCGTGACCGTCACGCTCAGATACATATGCGGAAAAGTGGATTGTGACGTCATAGCTACATCGTGTCTGCTTGCTGAAATGTATTCCCTCTTTTTTGTGCTGCCATCTATTATCGTAGGTAAGAACTTCAAGTTACTTTTTAACTGCGTCCTTCTAGCTTCCTCGACTGGTTTCGAACTGTGGACCCTAGGTATGGTAGGCGAGCATTTTAACCACCAGATGAGTTCGACTCGGGATGGAGCGACTAAAGTTTGAAGTGATTGTTGTTTTAATTTCGGAATGGGAACTTTTATGGATCTAAATCAATAAAATTAGACTTTGCCTGTACACTCCTTGATATTAAAACAATTTGCGATTTCTATCCGTTCTAAGCATCTGGGACTCAAAACGAAAGACAAAAAAAAATGTTCCAATGCTCGTCTGTCTGTCGTTCTGTCATGACGTAAGTACATGTTAGAACTAACCAAAAGAACCACCCATAAGAAACGGCCGTTTAAAAGAAAAAAAATGATTGAAACTTTGTAAAATAACACACATAAAAGGTGCTTATCAAAATGCACGCGTGTTTCGATGAAAAATTTTCGATCTTCGTTAGCACGGGGCCATCGCTAAGCAACGGGCCCGCTTATGAGTTGCCATCGCTAAAAATGAGTTTATCATTGAAGCCTGTTTTCCCTAGTCACAGTATTCTATTTTATTATTCTAAGTATTATAAATGTTATATTATTTTATTATTTTAAAACATTTTTTTATACTTTTGTCGTACTAAAGAACTTTAGATGTAGGTAATCGTTTTGTGAATATTGCGCCATTTACTTTCATGAAAATTTATCCTAAAATTCGAACATTTTGCTCTGAATGTAAAGGTAAGTGAACGCTTATAATATATTTAGAAATTCTAAAAATATGTATGTAAATCATGTTTAGTGAATAATTACTCATGTGTTATTTATAAATAAATTACTTTAATCAGAAATCGTATTACTTGAGTAGTTTTTATTCTTGTAAATAAGCATGACGTTGTGATACTATTTAGACAATTTAATTTTGCCAGTTGAAAATGTTATTTATCAGTTATATATGCCTTGATTATATGATTAAGACTTACATCTGGTACAGTGCAGAAATACAGTAAATTATAAATTATTGATTTTTGCCCGTTTATACAGAAACTTCAAATGTAGTTAATATTTTGTACAAGCGTTCATTATGCTTGCTCAATTCCAAAGTTCGATTGAGAAAGCGACAAAAGAATAACATCTACTATATGAAATATCTTTATTAAAGAATAATTAATTCAGGGATCGCGCTATAGAGCGTATTTTATTAATTTTCTCCAATATACAGGATATTCCGAAAACACTGAAATGCGCTTTAATACATCATTTGCTAAAGATTAATGTTGAACTGTTTAAAATAACATAGGAAATACGACTACGTTCATGAAATATTCATTATAAAAATGTCTTTCTCATTTGTGTATTTAGTTATTTTAAAGTATATTAAATATCCACTTGTGAAACTAAAATAAGCAATCGTGAATCATGAGAGTAAGCGCTACTTTGTTTTTCCTTCAAATTATATGCATCTATTTTCTTAATGTCAATATTTATCATAGCAAACAAATTAATCATGAGTTCGTACTTGAATTAGTAACACAATTACTACTTAAAACTACATTAAATAACGTTTGAAAGCACTGGGAAGCTTAAGAAATGCCTGATGTATGTGTGAAGACTCGAGCACCCGTAGGCCTCTTTGGATGGCTCTTCAAAATACACGCGCAGGCCCGTTACTAATTGCGAAGGCCCCGGTTAGCTGCAGCAGAAGGTCAAACATGGCAAAGAAAACAGGTCAAACAAAACTTTTCTGTCTCTTCTGTCTCTTTTTCCTTTCTGCTTGAAGGAGATTGAAATCTCTTCGATGGAAACACGTGAACAGATTCATAAGTGCGCGTTTTTTATACAACGTTTTAATTATCTTAACGCGTTAGAACTCCTTAAAAAGTCCTCCATCTAAAGTTCCTTCTGCCCTAAACAGAAAACCCTCTCTAAGGATTGTCTTAACTCAGTACACTTTTAGAAAATAGTGATTAGAACTAGAATAAACTTACTATTTTAAATATGTTCAATTATTTTTGAATCTAGAAACCATCAATACATATTAGCATCGATTTTGAAAAAGTTCACCATCTCTGTAGCAGTGACTATTAATCTTTATTGATCATCACATATCAATCATTAAGCTTTGAATGAGAAATTTAAGCAAAAAAATACATCTTTACGGGTTACTAGATACTATTGTATTGCAAATATATATGCTTTTATTTCGTTCGAATTAAATTTTGACTCCTTCGTGACTTTCGATTCGAAAACGGATTTTAAAAGAAAACTTACCTATATTGATTTTTTTTTTGTGTGTACGGCATGTTTTTATGCAACGAAGAAAAGAATGTTAAATTGACGTCGATTTATAATTAGCAAAAAATATTTTAAGCCGATAATTATTTGTATATATTTAAAGAAAATCGAAAACTGATGCATCGTTTAAAGCTCTTATAAATTGAATAAAAGAATGGATATCCTAGATACAGGTAAAATACACAATGGCTGGGGGGATGCAAATAATTTGCATCTCCATTGTTGCAATTGCATAGAATAGTTAATTAGAAATGTTGCTGTTGCATGGAAAATTATTATTATTATGAATGAAAGTTTAATGTATGCAAATTGTGTGTAGCCATGGATACTTTTCAACTTTCTTCATGAATACACTAGTGTTGACATGAAAATGGTTTTTAATGTTCTTGCATTGCAAATGCCATGTAAGATCCATTGAGGTTTTAGTAACTTTCAAATATCTTATTCTTAATTTTCTAATCGTAAGTTTATTTTTCATAAATGAGTTCGACTGCTTTCAAAATATTATCTTTACATTTTTTAAGGAGTTTTAGTTTAATACTTAAAAATGGTGCTTTTCGAAAAATCAAGTGCAAAAGTTGACGAAATGCGAATTACGGGTCTGGCAGTTTCCGGCTGTAATGCAGTTTCTACTCTGAATTTCGTATTTGCCATCATAGGAATAGACCTTAATTACACACACAGTACGAGGATCAAGAAGAGTTTTACCTCACTAGGCTATATAATTACACTACTTTTTTGTATAGCTGCAGTTTATTCAGATATTTGTCTGCTTTACGATGTGCTAATTGTTCAAAGGATTTTCGATAAGAGCAAATCGACAATAGCTTTACTAGTTTTACTTTGCTGTTTATCGTGGAACATCCTGAGAATACGCAGAGAACGGTTAGCGAGAAATTTTGAAAAAATAATGGATTTGTCAAAACGATTTAATGTAGCACCTCTGAGTGCTACATGTAAATTTGGAATTATTTTACCAATATTAAATAACATATTGGTATCATGCATAACTGTCATCAGCTGCCAGTACGATGACACATGCCAAAAAATCATTTTTGAAGAATTAACATTTAGATTAAGAGACTACGAAAGCTCATGTAAATATGTGGTTACTATATCCAATATCGCAATACACTACGTATTATTAACACAGTCAATATTTTTAGCTCTTTACGTTACTCTCTGTCTACAGATGACTCAAATATTGCTACAACATATCAAAATGAACAAGCAGACAATATCACAGAAAAAATTTTCTGCCTGCGATTCTTGTTTATTTCGGTATGATATGATTATTTCAGAATTCAGGAAGATTGATAATATAACGTCTTTTCCGATATTCTTAGTCGTTTGCAATGCTGCTTTTTCGCTGCTAATCTCTATTCTTTCACTAATGAAGCATCAAGGAATGTATGTCAGTATATGCACAGTAATGTACAGCTTTTTCACGCTATCAGTAGCAATATTCGCTGCTTCCGGTGTGAATGATGCCGATGTAAAGGCTAGAAGGTCCAACGCGATAGCTCTTCAAACATCAGCTCTCAATTTGAGCGATAGCAGACGCAAAATTATTACAATTTTTTACGAGATGAACAGAGGTCCTGCATTTACCCTTTCCTGTGGTGGATTTTTTGAGTTTACAAGGAGTCTGTATCTATCAGCATTTGGTTGTGTCATCACCTACTCGCTCTTAATAGCCAATTTATAAAACTGTGAAAATAATAATTAAAAACGAAACAACACACAAGACTTTGTGCGTTACAGTTTGAAAATATTGCATATAAAAAGAAATCAAGAAATTCATACCAAACGCATCTATTATAAAATAGTTTTTAACATAGCAGTCTTTCTTGAGCCAAATTTGGCGATGCATCGTAGGAACACTTAGCGAGATTTTGCGAATAACCTCAATACCACTATTGATGTAATTCTGCGATACCCTGTAATAGAACTTTAAATGAATTGTAAGCTGTTATAAACGTTTATATACTTAATTTTATGTGTTTGAAATGGGTGAATGTCTCAATCGCTTAAGATAGCAATGCAGTGGAAGTCTTTGGAGTGCTCCTATATAAGAATTATAAATGCTACTTACACTATTTTTAGTCGACAGCATTAGTTTGTAATCCTTAATAACAGTCATATTTTTTTTTTATTTGAAGCATACGAATATCTCTAAAATACTAAAATAATGCCTGCCCATCGAGAGTAGTGTGTTGGAATTGTCTTCGGTGCTCTCGCAAAAGATCTGTAAATACTGCATACGCCATCTTCAATGTCGTACAGGGTACAGTACATAAGCATAACATGTATAAATTTCGTAGCATTTGATTCATATTTATGGCAATTAGAACACGGACAGACAGACAAACCGAAGTCATAAAACAGTTTTCAACGTTACGTAAAAAACACTCAAAATACAGGTGTTAAACGATAAAATAAAAACTTTGTGAAAAAATACACATAAAATGCAAGAAGCAAACTAATCTCCAGTTGCTGTTATTTTCTAAAGTCTGGACACTACCGTCACCATTCAGATATTCTGTATTTATTTTTCTTTTTTTTTATGGCGAGCACATACAGTTTATAAGCATTTGCTACTTTATTGAGTCACATAACAGGTGAACCAACAAGTGTTTTCAAAGAAATAAAAATTTAGAAAAATTCTTGCAGTAAAATACAACACTTATGAATACCTAAAAAACAATTTCAGGACATCTTGAAATTCCTTACCCAGGAGGTTGGTCGTGGAAAAAAAAAAAAAGGTTGAATTGTTCATCTTTAATGGCAGAAAGGTAAATATATTATTTATAAAATTGATGTTTTAATGTGTATGGAATAGGACTTCTTTATTTAGAAAACACAGGTTTTTCAAAACTTTTTGAATATTTATTTGCTCGAATTTCATGGAAGTAAGCGCCGTTTCTTTCCGGTCCTCTAATAAAATTTAATAGAAGTACAATTGTTACGCAGTTGCCTAAACGCTAAACCCCGTTCCCGTAAGAACATGGAAAGGGAAAAGGGAAGCAGCAACGGCATGGATATTTCTTTGGAGGTGGAAAACCTGCCTCGGCTTTGCTGTTTTTGGATCGTGTAAGTTAATGGGAGCTGGTGCACGTAAAATATGTTCGTGACTTCAATGTCCTCCATGTTCAAACAATAGCTGTGTTCAAACAAGCTGTTTCAGGTGCTAAGCTTCTCATTTGAAATTGGAACAAAATTAAGAGACCACTCATAGTTGGGGCAACGTTTGTCCACCTAATAGGCACCCTCTCCATAATGAAATGACCAAATTCTGCGGTCCTCGTAGTGGTAGAGCCTTCAGAGGCCGCTGACCCCGATATTAGTAAGAAAGAAAGTACAGTTTTATTTTTTACTAGCTGAAGTACACGTCCTCGACGGGTTAGTGAATGTAAATTTCTAAAAAGCAAGAACTTTCGTCAGCATTGTAGGAGTACACAGAATGAATGTAGTATGTTGCCAAAGTAAAGAAAGCGAAATTATAATTTTTAGGTATTGTTAAAATATTACAGGTTAGAGTGTAACTAAGTAATATCATTTCATTCGCCTTAGTCGTAATTATGGGATGCGCAAACGAATATTTACGCATATTGAAATAATTTTCGCAAAATCTTAAAAATTTAATCAACATGTTTGAAAAATAGGAAGCCTAGAATTTAAGTTGATAGACAACCTATCATGTCATCCAAATTCGTTTAATTCCCTGCAGTCTTTATTTCGTGGTGCTGGAACAAATTTTCAGCATTTTAAAACGATTTTCGCAAAATCTCAAAATGTAATCAAAATATTTTAAAAATTCAACGCCTATAAATTAAGATTAGCAACTACCTATCATATAACTAAATTTCGTATCATTCGTATTAGTCGTTATTACGTGATGTTTGAAGAAATATAAACGTATTTTAAGAGAATTTTCACAAAATCTCAAAATGTAATAAAATTGTTTAAAAAAATTGGACTCCTATAGTTTATGTTGAGCAACCATCTACCGTGTGACCAAATTTCATATCATTCGCTTTAGTCGTTATTACGTAGTGCGTGAACAAATATCCACTCAATTTTAAACGATTTTCGTAAAGTCCCGAAACCTGATCCATTTTTTTTAATTCGATGCTTATAGCTTAAGGTGAGTGACAACCTATCATTACGCCAAATATAATTTTATCCCCTTTTGCAAATATTACGTGATATACGATCATAAATTTACGCAGTTTGAAACGATTTTCGCAAAATCTCAAAATCCAATCAAGATTTTTTTAAAAATTCGACGCCTATGTTTTAAGTTGAGTAACCACCTATCATGACACCCAATTTCATATCATTCACTTCAGTCGTTTTTACGTGATGCTTGAACAAAAAAAGCGTCACGGACAGAATGACAGAACGACAGAATGACAGACAGACAAACTTTTTTTTGAGCGTCGCACCGGATTCCCGGGTGCTTGAAACGGATAGAAATCGCAAAATTTTTGGAATTCCAAGAAATGTACAGACAAAAGTCTAATTTTATTTATATACATAGTAATACTTCCCTTATATGAGAAAATAGATTTGTACTTTCGATTATCCTGCCCCAGTAGCACAATTAGTCCAAAAAACGTTTAAAACACGTTTTTTAACGTCAAAAAACGTGTTTCCAACGTAATTTACACGTTTTTTGAACTTGTTGTTCTACTAGGGTGTAAGATGTCAATAACATAGCACGAAGAACTATCAAATTTCGTTTTAGATAGTTCACTATTAACCCCTTGCCAGTTCAATTATTTTCGAGTTGGAGCTTCAACAAATGTCAATATTTTATAATGCATATTTTGATATAGATACATTTTTAAAACACAATAACACTATTTTGACATAAGGTTTCCTAAATGGTGTATAGTTCTACCTTCTAGTGGGCAGGAAAGTAAATAAAAGTATTTAAAGCAAAACAAATTAATTCGGGAAAGATTACGTGAAAAATAAAAAATTGCCTACTTCCCGATCTACACTCGGGATAATACAGAATGCAACTTTTTACCAGCCCGAGCTCAGGTCGGGAAAATCCGGTAAGGGTTAATAAAGAAATCGACAAATTTCCTCACACCAATAAAAAAATAATAATGTGAGGAAGTAAAACAGTAATGAATAAAAAAATAAGAATTTCTTCATTTGTGAATATAAACTGAATTAGTTTTCAGTATCCAATGAACATCTTAGGGTAAAATGCATGTGGTCGTCATTTAACACTGGAGAGATTTCAGCTATGTCATACATTGCAGCACACTACGCAGTGCCTAAGCAGAAGTGTTAAGTGACGAAAATAGGTGTTGAAATACAGTAAGTCAACTTGGAGATAGCGCTAGGAACAAGAAACACCAGTCACCGATAAAATCGTCAATTTGCAAAAATCCAGTTGGCAGATAGAGACAACAGAACAGTAATAAAATTTAAATGTAAGCTCGCGAACACGGGATGGAAAGGAGAGCTTGCAACTCTAGAAAATTTATTGAAGCACTGAGGGAAAATTCTGTGCAAAATGAAGATACACGCCCCATGGGCTCTAAAGAAAGAGAAATACCTCTGGGGGCTGAAATCTATTAAATACAGCAACTGAACTGCTCGGTTCGTGGAATATGCCGCTTGCTGTATAATCTGGCCGAAATGTGGAGCCAAAAGTAAGTCCTCCAAAAGTAAAGTCAGCTAAGCTTTAGTATCAATATTTCACAAGAATTCGAGAAAACCCTATGTTAAGCAATAGGGACACCTAAAACTCCCTCTCTCGCGTTCTAGTTAACCGATTTTCATGCAAAAAAAAATGCAAATTTTAATTATTTGATTCGTAGAGTACGAATTTCAGACTATATTAAACGGTTGAAAGGCAGAACAACCCAGAAATTCGTAATAATATTAAATGTATTTTATTTATTTCATTAAAAATGTTCAAAACCATATCGTATTAAATATATGATTTTTAAAGTAATATTCAACGTAAGGATTGCAATTAAAAGTATTCTTCATTTTCAAGAGCAAACCATATTTCAATCTGTTCTTCATTTTAAGTTTAATTACAGATATTTGCAGAAACGCGTGACAACGGATAATCCTTTATATAATGAAGTGGGAGAAGAGTTTTATCCCCTTGCCAAAATCACACGTTTTATCCATTAGTGAGATCAATGTTCGATTCATTAAATACGTGCTAAAAGCGAAGGAGATTCATGGCTTAAAGAGTTCCGAAAAGTTTGAATTAAACATGAGATTATAAAACGGTTGAGTATGCCTTTGAGAACAAGGCTTAAAGGAAATACGTTGAGTTTCGGTTAGGAATATTTGTTTTAATATGAAAGTTTTACGTAAAATATGTGTTTTCTCTGGATTTAAGTAATTATTCATCATAATATCAAAATAAAATGTTAAATTATAAGATAACTTCAAACATTTCATCAGATTTCGTGCAATGCTACACTTATGTTGAATATTAATTTCACATCAGCAAAAGAATAATTTTTTCAAAATGTAATTTTCAAATGTAAATAAAACGTATTAAATAAATAATACTGAAGTTAATAAACATAAACTACATAAAAAATGAAAGTTTAAATAGGTTAAACAAATAAAGACCGATTGCATACAAATTGTAGATTTCTACAGAAAGGGAAAGTTTACCACAAGGTTTGAAGACAGCAGTAGCTCTGCTATTTTAAAAACAAGCCACTAATGCTATTTATAAACTCTCAGGCATTTAGAAACTCCAACAAATCAATTTATAGGCCACGGGAAGGGACCTTTTGTTTGAGAACTATTCGTTGAATTCCTAGGGCTGGATAAAATTGACTAATTTTATCTTGGTATGGGTCGATTAAATGAGGCTCAAGGCTGTTTCCTCTAAAACCTTGAGAAAATGAACAATTTGGTCTCCAAGCCAGGCTGACCATCTGACTGGGGCGCATTCTTCTGCCCATCACACTTCATGGTAAGGCGTGGCTAGACAACGCAGGCCTTGATCCTCTTTTGGACTCTTGAGCCACTGAATTTAGATTTCATTTGTTGAATAATTTCAAAATTAAAAGAATTTGCTCCCAAACTGAGCTGTCATTAACAAAAATACTTTGGTCTAACCTAACACTTGAAATACATATTTCCCCAACATTTTGTAACTTGATTTAATTCTTCATCTGTAAAGGATAAATGATGAATTTAAATTTTTAAAAATGCTTTAAATAAGGCAAGAAAAAATACTACATGAAATATTTCTCTAATTTTTTTGAAAGTTCAAAAAATTGTAATTTTTTTTTTCTTAAAGGAGTTGTGCCATTTTAAAATTTGATAACATAAGCCCCCTGGCAAAGTTTGATTAATTAGGATTTTTTTTTTACGCAGAAACATCTTAAAATGCCTTACACCTGCATTTTCAGAAGTGAGCGAGATACATTTGATTTGATGTATTAAAAATTGTGAGAAGTGACATCCATCAAATTTAAAATATGAAGTTCGACAAAAATGATGATAGATCTCGTGACTATACAAGGGGGACATTTCTGCAGATACCACATACGTTCATGGTATAATCATGGATTCTTAAGTATTTTTCCCTTTCATACTTTTTTATATATTCATTTAAAAATATAATATGCATGAAAAAAAAGCATTTGTATATTTTCAGATTTTATCAGTACTGAAGAAATTCTTCCTTAACATCGCTAGGATTTAGTTTTTATTTTCAATGTGTGCGTATTATGCACTTATAATATACAGGGTGTCCAGTTCTAACGCTGTCCAATGGCTATTTCCTAAACCGTTAGTCAGAGACACATAGTTACAGTTGCAAAAATGCTTTAAATTGTATAATCTATTATAGGAGAAACAATCGAAGTCAATAAATCAAATCCTATAAAAACTAAGAAATTAAAATTTTTACACGGTCCCCCGGTCCTATCAGTTATATTTAGAAAACTTTTCTTTAACAAATTTCATGCACAATAAGAAAAAAAAATCCGTCCATCTAAAATCAAAATTCGCCTAGTTATAGCTGCTTAAAGTTAGAGCACTTTTCGAGCTGCGAAATAGGGGTTGTATACAAAATGAATTTGAGAAAAATTAATGTACGTGATTTTGAGCCTTGTAATATTTATTAGCAATTTCATTAACTATTTTATGATTGTAGACTGCAATAAAAGAGATTAACGTTTAACTATGTGTATCCAATAAATTAACATAAAAATATAGCCGACACTGAAAATAGAACTATTTTAAGAGTTTTTTTTAATGAAATTGGGTTAAATAACATAAAATAAAAAAACAAGGGAATTAATCTTTTCAATAAACATTAAATCAGAAAACCAAACATTCTAAAATACGAATGTATGCTATTTTAGAAACTTAAAATAATATTACAAATTCTATTAGCTTAACATTTGCTCAAAGTAGCTTCCTTCGGCTGCGATGCAAACATGCACCCGTTTCAAAAACTCTCCCTGTACTTTGCGCAGCATACTCGGTGTTACACATCTGAATGCTAGACATATACGATTTAGTAAGTTTACTGGACTTGTTGATTCTTTTTCATATACTTTATTTTTCAAGAAACCCCAGAGAAAGCAATCAAAGGCATTCAAGTCTGGTGATCTTGGAGACCACTCAACAGGACCGCCGTACCCAATTATATTATTTCCAAATGTTTCTGTTAGAACAGTACGAGTCTTAAGTGATTTATGTGCTGGAGTACCATCATGATGAAACCACATTTGTGACAGATCTGGTAGTGAACCACACTCGTCTAAGAAGTCAGTCCCTGAGCCCTCTAAAATCTGTGCATATCTTTCGAATGTTAAAGCGCCATCGAAACCAAATATCCCAATTAAGGTCTCTTTCTATATACCGCACCAAGCATTTATCGACTAACGCACTTGATGTCTGTTCGGACGAATGACATGCAGGAACAATTACTGAATATTTTGTGTATTTATAACACCCTGTCTTGAAAACTGACACTCATTGGTAAACATAATGTCACTAACCAACGACATATTATCATTTTACTTATTCAAAATGAAATTGCAGAAATCAAATCTACGCTCTTTGTTTCCAGGCAATAAATGTTCCGAAATGGGGCGATATAAATATGCACCATGATTTTTAAAACTTATTGTTCTTAAAATATTCCTTGTACCATTGTACTTAAAATATTCCATACTTGCGATTTATTATAACCACATGCTTCGCTGATGCTCCTTACACTAGACTGTGGATGAGCAAGAGTATATCCTAGGACATTTTCCATAGGCACGTGCTGTCACTCTGCTATTCAATATCTGCATGTTTGGCTCGATTTTTGACAGAAAAAAAAAAGACTTCAAAGTCACTTAACTGTTGTGGCACTGTTAGTGGAAAGCCCATTCACTACGACAAGGTCCATATTCGGTGAGAAAAGTCTGTTATTAATGGCTCTTAGGCTAAAAATCACATTATGATTCAGTTAACTATCCTTGAGCGAAAAACTGCTTTAAAACAAACACATGTTTGAAAGCACATGTTTATTATCGTTCTAGACTTGTACAAGACATGTTCGATATGCTGTCCATCATTTTCAGGCATTTACTGAAAACGATAAACAGCACTATAGACGGTATTGTTCTCCAATAAACAGGTGTGTCTCAGGGGTCAGGCTGTGAATGTATTGCATAATCCGTGCCGTGAATTCAGCTGAATTTGCAAATGGACTACTAAATACATTTTTAAGATAATATATTTAGTAGTGTACCAGGCAGAAGTCACTGGTCTGGTGATATTGAAGTCCAGGCATTGGAAAATGACAACAGATAAATCTGCATTTCCGAAATTCTTCTCGACTACTTGCATCACTGGCTTTGCGATGTGCGGAGGAGTGCCATCTTGTGTGAAAGTAATTCTTTCTATACATTCACGGCACGCTTTTGAGGTGTTGGTCTGATCTAGTTGCTCAAAAGACTTTCAGAGCATTTATCATTAACTGGAAATAGACATAATATATTGAAAATGCCGCAACACCTTGATGCATTGAAGTTTTTTTGAGTAACTTTGTAAATAAACTATCCAATAGAATGAACCAAAAAGGGAGGTGCGTAATTATTTGTTAACCAAAATTTCAGTATTCTACGACTAATAGTTTTTGAGATACACGAGTTACGTACATACGTAGGTACGCACAAATGTCAAGGAAAAACTAGTCAAAATGGACTTAAGGTCGGTCAAAATGGATTCCCATGCATTTATACGATCATGCATACACGCGTACATTAAGACATCTCGCACAATTTAGATATAGTTAAAATCAATGTTTTTATCAAAATCTTCGTACCGACAAATTTCGACATCACTATACTACCTTTTACTTCGTCGTACAAAGAAGCAAAATTTGTTATTTTTACAGAAGTCCACTCCTCATTTTTTGCTCTCGACAATTTCTTGCAAACTTTACTTAAATAATAACCCATTTCCTCTCCATATAATTCTCCTTGAATTTAAATTTTAATTTGTACGCAAGCGCATGTTTCAATTATCTCCATCTTCTGCAAATGTTAAAATGGGGAGGAATATAGAAAAGGATCGCGAGATATTGGCGAGTATCCAACATCAGACAAACATTGTTTCTCAAATTAGCTGCAGGTTGCAACTTTTGTAAGGATATCAAATTTTTGACATTTCAGTTACCATCATATTTAGTCAAACGGCAGTATGTCATTGATGCATATCAACGAATTTTAGGATTTTTTTATAGTTTTGAGTGGGCAAAGATAACTGTCATGTTTTACCTGAAAATGAGTGTTGCGATTTGTTTTTCTTCATTGTTGCAAAGAACATTTATTGCACTTTAATTCATAAATACAAATCTCTTTAAACTTACTTATGTGTACGTGGTAATCAATGCTTTTTTGTATTATGTTTAGGTTCTGTCAGACACAGACTAACGTTGATAAGATTAATTGAAGACGGTGAGAACGTTGATTTCGTTGATAACGTTGATTGAAGAATTCAATTCTCATAAAACTCTTATGTTTTTCTTGACATTATGAGAAAATTACGTATGAAGTGGGACTTTTTTACCAAAATATTAATGCATAATGTATTCAAATATATATGTATTCAAATTATGTATATGTTTTCAAACATACATGTATTCAAAATGAACTGTTAAAATTTCAAAGACTGATGTTTTTAAGAATTTGTCCATTTACACCACTTTCTATCTATTATGTAAATTTCAATATCAGTACTTTTTGTACTGCCATAATTTTCTTGAAAATAACTGTGTCTCACACCAATAAGTCACTTTTATAACTAAAAGTAATTCTCTGCTTGTACATATTTTTTTCAGATCCTATACAAACACCTACAATTGAAATTGATAAAAATGTAATGACTTCAAAAAGAGTAAAAAATCGATTGGTGTTTTTATCATAGAAAAATGAGTTCTAAGAGGAGAGAAATTATAGAACTATTATGTTTTGCATGAGATGCAATCTGGCCCAACTAACATGCAAAAATAACTTGAAATATAGAAGCTGGTGTGGCTTATACTATCCGAACTACCACTCTATGTATTTCCTTCTTAACGTAAGAGAAATTCAAAATAACTCAATTTGCTTACAACCGCTTTCTGTGTAATGGTATGATGACATACAATTCAATATTTTCAATAGAATACTGATAGTTTGAATTTAACATAATGGATGAAAAAAATGTGATTGTTTAGGGCTGCGTTATATTTTAAGACGTTGAATAGAGTTTGCAAAAGTTTAAAATATTCAGAAAAACATTTCCTTCACATTTCTTGGGCATAATTTCTGTTCATAAAACTTAATGGTTTTTGCACTTTTATTCTTTAACTTTAAAAAGATTAGTATTCAACAGTCTTTAAAATTCAGATGAAAAAAAAATTGCAAAAGACTCTACGAAGAATCACCTTTCAGCTTTTTTAGTCTGCAAAGTCTAAAGCTTTTTAAAAGCTCTTCAAAGTACTATTATCTCCTGCCATACATTTAACAATGCTAATTCCACTGGCTTTTGTGTCACCTCAGCTATTCCGCTTTCATTCCTTGACTTTAATTTATTCAGTACATTCTTCAGCTTCAATTCGTGCATCATCCATCAAGTAGTCAAGTATTTGAACGAAAATGAAATGCGTGGACTGTAATATTATATCCGTGATTGTAAATATTTAAAATAGATACACTTATATTTGAAGAAATTGTTCTTAATATTGTTGAGCTGTACTGGGCGGTGTAAAGATATTCTTTCTAATGTGTATGTTCATAAACTTTTACGATTACATTTTTTTTTTAATATGGTATATCGTATGGTTTTTAACCCTGCTGTTCTGTTCGAGTATATTTGACCCGAAGCGATTTTTATTAGCTTATAAAAAAGACAAAGAAGAAATAATCGCTAGTCCTTTATGACTTTGTTAGTGAGGGTAACATATTAATCATCTGAAAAGGGTTTTCTTTTATTTACATATTATCTATACATTTTTTGAAATTGTATCAATGTATCGTTCGGGTCTATATGACCCTTTTTTATTTTCTACGTTGAGCATGGCAAGTATTATACGTACAGGCTAAAAAAAATCTCCAAACGTATTTCTCGTTGTTCAGTCAAGGCTATAATGAGGAGGAGCGTAGAGGAGGCGCATCACGTGACAAAATGTATCCAATATTTCGCTAGAGCGGGTTGAAAGGACATTTCTTCTATTGTGAGAGTATGAGAACACTAACCAATTTCACATTCTGAGATTACTTCAATGACTGTTGAATTTGTACTAATATGACAAAAAATGATGGCGAATGGAAAGCGTAGATATTTGAGTGATGCAGAAGTATCAGAACTTATGAAATTATCGGATAGCGAAGACGAAGAGGTATCTGAAGAAGAAAATCATACAAGTGAGGCAAGTAACGTCCGATGATGATGACAATAATGTGACGAACTGTGTTCTTAACACGCAGTATATTAAATCTAGAGATCAAAATATAAGCTTGACTCTGAATCCGCCTCAAAATTCTGGTCGCCTGAATTCAGCTAATGTTTTAAAAGCAACTCCAGTGGTAACAAAGTATTCAACATCAGAAGAATAACAGATGTGAAAGGTGCTTTTGTAACTGTGTTCAATTTTACAATTTAAAATGAAGTCATCAAAATGACGAATATTGAAGGAGTAAAAGTATATGAAGAAATAATGGAAAATTCTTGACAGCACAACTTTCGAAGCTTAATTGGATTGCTTTTATTAGCTGAGGTGTACAAATCATACGGGGAATCTACCAAAAGTTTGTGGGATCAAGATACTGGACGAAGTACATTTCGTGCAACCATGTCACATGAACGATTTTGTACCATTTCCCGAGTTATTCGTTTTGACAATAAATCAACTCGTCAAGAACGAAGACGAACAGATAAAATAGTTGCAGTTCGAGACATTTGGGAAAATGGATAGAAACTCAGCCAAAACTATATTACCCATCTGAAAGTGTTACAGTAGACGAACAATTAGTTACTTTTCGAGGACGATGCCCATTCAAACAATACATGCCAAGTAAACCTTCGAAATATGGAAGTAAAATATGGACTTTATGTGACAGTGAAACTTCATATGTTCTGAAATCACAGATTTATACAGGAAAAGATCCGGGTTCAAAACCAGAAAAAAATCAGGGAATGCGAGTGTACAACTGTTGTGAACTATATTGTAAAAAAGAACAAGAGTGTAGTTTTGAGCACGATGCATCACGATAAAGGAATAAGCAACAGACCAGACAAAAAAACAGAAATGATATTGGATTACAATGCCAGTAAAGGAGCTGTGGATACGCTTGATCAACTTTTGAATACATACACATGTAAAGGCAAAACCAATCACTAGCCCATGATCATATTTTATAACATGTAAGACTGTTCAGCGTACAATGCATTTATTCTCTGGACATCAATAAACACAAAGTGGAATGGAAAGAAGCTGACGAAAGACGAAGTTGTTTCTAGAAGAATTTGACAAATCATTAATGACTCCAAATATTCAAGCAAGACAGAGTCTCCCTAGAAATGAAGAGTCATGCAATATAGTGAAAAGAATAAAAGGTCAGAGGCAGAATGATTTAGCATAAACGTCCAGAAAGAGGCAGAATGACTTACCATCAATCTCCATAGTTAAACGTGCCCGATGTAGATTCTGTCCTCCCAGCAATGACAATAAAACAAATGTAGTTTGCAAAAGATGTAGCAAACACATATGCAAGCTACATACATGTATTTTTGTCCAAACTGTCAATGAAACGAGGTAAGATTTAAAAATTAATAAATATTGCATTTCGTTTATATACTCATGATTTTGTGCTTATTGTAGTATTTTTCAAATATATATCTTGCTTTTCTTCTTTTGAAGCAATTATTTACCTTAAGCATATTATAATTTTTATAATTTTGTAAAAATTACGCACTTGTAGATACTATTCGATGTTCGGGTCATATTGACCTGAACGTTACATGTGCATAGTAAATGTGAACAGACCAGCAGGGTTAAAGTTAAAAACAATATCTAAACAAAAAGCATTTTCTGCTTCATACAATCGTTCTTTTTCTAACACATTTTTCCTGACTTTTCTCAAAATTTCAGGTGTTATTGATTGCATTTCATTTCAAATGCTGTTTTTTTGTTGTTGATTTCATTTCGGCTGTTGTTGTATGGTAACTGATTTCGTAATTTCAAATAAATCAAACGTAAACAGACAAAGAAATTGACTTGAGAGACAATTGAAATTGATTATTCTAGGTTATTGAAAATTGAATTAGTTTAGCTAGTTTTTCTGCTGCCTTTTGTTGCATGAAGTTTTCGTTGTACGTCTTTAAATGATAAATATTTGGATGCACTTCGTATAAAATTATTTTGTTTCAAAGTCAATAATAGCTAAAACCTTCCTGCGATAATACCAAGGTTTAGCTATTTCTAGCCAAATATTAGCCAAATTTTATCGCCAAGCTGGGTTCAATTTGAATGATTTGTTTATCACACTTTATGGGACGATATTTCCCCAAAAGCCGACTAGCTTGAGATAGTGAGATTTTGGCTACTGCTGAAATAGTGCTCCATCACAGACTTTTAATGAACATATCCATTACTTTTATTGAAGATAAAGTCTTTTGGATGACGCGCTAAGTAAGTTTGGATTACCCTATGATACTCAGTTGATTGCAGTAAAGAGCGAGGTGCTCAGCTAGATGCTGCAATAGTTCTAAATACAAAAGTTTAACATTCTACGGTTAAACGTTTTAGAGTTATGCGAAATATTTAGTTATTTTATGCTTTAAATTTGGCGATATTTAGGTGAAACTCGACAAAGTCGATGACAAACGGCGAGATTTCGGGTATGGCCCAAATAATGACTGACTACAGGCATAGTTTATTGAAGATGCCCATAGACATTAATATATTGACATTATTTTGGATGGTCCTGTAAATAAACTCTCCACTAGATGCTCAACCAAAAATCGAGGTGCACAACTATATGTTACGAGAGTCTTATATATAAAATTTCAACAATCTACGATTAACAGTTTTTGAGTATATGAAAAGTTGTCAAGCTTGGCTACTTTTGCCCAATTTTTGAGGGAAGCACATGGTTGTCATCGGCGCATTATCTAGCAATATGGTAGGATGGTATCGTGCTTGAAATGAATGGATGTCTCTAGAACAGCCTTAGAAGTAATATGTTGGAATTCTTTTGAGTACTCCTGTAGACGAACTATGAGTGATAAAGCCACTATTTTATTCTCTAAAATACGCTTTAATGAATTTCTGCCCATACAGCGTAATGCATGAAAAATCTTTTGGGTGGCCCTGTAAATAAATTATGCAGTCGATTGAAACCAAAAAGAGGCGTTCAAAGCTAGATTTTACAACAATCCTAAATATAAAATGTCAACATTCTACGACTAATAATTTTTGAGATAAGCGAGTCACAGAAAATAACTTATGCCCGCAGGATGCCAAGAGGGGAACCGAAAATGTTCTTTGCGATTGCAAACGGACGTAATATAATCTATTTTTAGCACAACGGCTCGACAGGTCTGATACAGAGAAATAAACAATTAAAAATAATGCATACGGAAAAAGTGACTGTACAGATTTAAAAACCGAAATGGCAGAAAAAATGACAGGAGAAAAGATTTAGATTTCTTGATTTTGGATACATTACGTCAAAGAAAGACAAAGTAAATGATTATTAAATTAGATGTGTGATCTCGATCACAATACCATAGACTCTAACGTATATAAAGCGTTTTGGGTGACGCACTAAATAAGTTTGGGTGACCCCGTGGTACTCAGTTGATTGCAATCAAAAACCAGATGCAAAGTTAGATGTTACAATAGTTCTAAATACAAAATTTCAGGTTTAAATGTTTTAGAGTTATACGAAATAGAGCATTATTTTTTGCATTAAATTTTGCGATATTTCGGGAAAACTCGCGAAAGGGCGGGGGAAACTCGTACGTACAGACGTCAGGGAAAAACTAGTCGAAATGGACTTGTGGTCGGTCAAAATCGATCGCGCATGCATTTATATTATCATACGTGCGTACAATAATATGAGTCAATAAAACTCTGAAAAGTAAATTTGCAGGTAGTCAATATCTGGATAATAAAATCACATTTCTTCTTTGTACTTTTGAATACACGTTTTTAAGTTAGTAAAATTATAAGTTAGTCAATTTATAAATTAGTAAAATTATAAGGTAGTCAATTTATAAGTTAGTAAATATATATATATATATATATATATATATATATATTAAACATTGCATAAACTGTCTTTAAAAAGAACAAAAAGCAACATTTAAGATAAAAAATTAGTATTTTTTAAAACCAATTTTTTTTTTCATTAAATGAAATAGAGTTGCATTTGCATACATCCGCATCAAGTGAAATACAAGTAATTAAAATCTACACAACCTTTTCGTTTCAACTAAAACAGAAAGTTTTTTTACTTACATATCAGAAACATCCCATTGAAAAAAACCTGCAAAATTAAACATTACGTAATTACACCACATAAATCAATCCCGCAGCCTAATGCATAAATTTACACTAGAACCAAATTTATTGAGAAGTGCAGAGAAAGTATGAGGTCATACATATGCAAATTATCAGATCCCAGCTAACGACTGAGACGGTAATAAAGTTAATGGAGAAAACTTGGTAATAGTTGATCGAACAAAATTTATCCAAGACTTTCAAGTTAGATTATTAAACGGACGTAGTTAGTTTTTCGTAATGAGTGCTTGTTTATTAAAATTGAATTTTAATGAGGTCATTTGACTGCACTAGAAAAACATCTTATTTTATCAATTTTTTTTTTTGTGATATCGAAAAATTTTAATTAAGTATATTTATTACTGCTGTCTTAAACTAATGCTTCCGAGTTTCACTTAAATTAAGTTTTGCTGTTATTGAATGCTTTTATACGTAGGTTTAGTAAAATATTCATTTAATTCTAATTTAAGATTGATGTTTGTGTACATCTATCTGTGTGCGGTGTGTGTGCTTGCGGTATTTATTAAAACTATTTATATACAATTCGGGATAAAATTAATATATTGATTCTCGTTTTATGTTAGTAAACAATCACAACTAGAACAATAGAAATTAAATTCGAATTTTCTTTATTGCGATGAGATGCGTACAGAGTCTCTTTAGGACCGGACTATAAAAAAAAAAAAAAAACGTTTCCTTTAAACATTTTTTCTAAGTGAAGAATTAGTTGCTTCAACTCGGTTGAATTAAAAGTTTTCTAATTGATTGATATATGAATTTCAGGAATCAATCTTTTCAGCTTGGATAGAAAAACTACAGGTCATTTTTTGCGACCATCTATACAACTATGCCATTTTCTAATATACAGAGTGTCCAACCAAAAACATCCAGATTTCAAAATTTGACTCTCATTTTCCTGATTTGAGAAATAAAAATCATTAAAAGAACTCAGTAGACGGTATGCTTATTATAAAACCTGTAAAAATCTTCCGTTCCGAAATATTAGCTACAATAGCTCCTAACATTGAATGGAGTACACAGACTTTCTTTAAGTGTATGGGGTGACTATCGACGTTATAAATGTTTAATAGCAAATCTTTATCTAAAAAATTAAGAATAATGTATTTTATGTTAAAAAAAACTTAACGACAAGAGGGATTAAAAACCTCAAACCCTACCTTGAGTACGCCACTACAAACAGGTGACGGTACACGTCAAAATTCATTGACAGTCGTCAAGTTTAAGTATAAATTTATTCTCTGCAAACAATTACAGCACACGATCTTTTACAAAATATCTACCCTTAAGACATACAGAGGTGGTGAAAAAGAGCAATTAAAATTGTCGTCTCGGTAATATCTCAACAGAAACGGATTCGCATGGCACACAAATCGGCAATTGAAGGCCGCCAAGAATGTTGGGGTTATTTCGCTAGACAGTTACATTTAAATATGTTCCACGGAAATTAATCACACGGATACAGATCGGAAGAATATGGAGGCCAATCCATTACAGAGGCCTGAGATTACAGCTGCATCACTTACTGGTTTTTGGAACTACTATTTCGAAACTTCAGCATAAATCTTTTAAAGCTTACATAATCCTGTTTAGTGCACCCTTCTACTGATCTACAGGTTGTCCTGTTATTTACAGGACAACCTGTATGTATATATAGTATACATACAATACGGACCGTGTGCCCGCTAGAATAGGTTGTTAACCCAATAATTTTTGATTGGCAAGAGCTATAGTCATAAAAGTGGGCTTTAAGCCTAGTAAAGTTGTTATGCGCTGCGCAAGGAAAGTTCTTACAGCTCCACCTGGCGACTAAATTTGTTGTTAGCGTTCTTAATTCAAAAACGGTACGAGATTCGGGAAAAAAAGTCAATTACAAAGTTCTTCAGCATTATTGACTTAGAAAACGCTTTCCGTAAATTAATGTTAAAAATAGTAAACGTAAAATGCAAGGGTAAACGCGTATTATTTTTACTTGCTCAAGCTTGCCACTAGTCATGTTGTACAATGCGGAATGAGCAATGTAATGCTTACAATGTAGTGCAATTGCAGACCGGAATCCAGGTGTATATTTCGCTGATATAAAACTCTCTGGGCATGAAAGATAAATGAACGTAATGTCAGGCAAAAATGTGCGTTTTATGCCTCCCATTTGCAGCATTATTTTGCCCATTATTGAGCACATTGATGTGCCCTAGGTTTATTTTCTTGCTAAATCGATGATGCTGACCAACTTTGTAACTGATTTTTTTTTTTCGGATCTCGTGCCGTTTTTGAGATAAGAGCGCTTATTCCAAATTTAGTCGCCAGGTGGCACTGTAATCGTTTTTCATGCTTTGCTAATGGCAACTTTACTATGCCTTGAGGCCACTTTTATAAATATATCACTCCTTGTTAAACAAAATTATTGCGGTGATATGAACTTTAGCGGGCATACTGTGTATATATAGCTGCGAAGCCCGAAGAATATCACTTTTCACAAACGTATAAGCCTGTCATTACAAATCTGGAACATTTCAATCATTTTAATAGTAGAAAACTCGACCTCTGAAGTGAAATCAGCGAAAAATTTCCTTCCTTATCCATGAGTTTTTTACGAATAGGCGACAGCTCACTGTTGGAAACCAGCGTATGCCACAAATAACTATTTTGAATAATGAAGCATTGCTATTTTTACATAAATGCATATAAAAGTACCACCAACTTTTTTTCTATTTTAATTCAAACTATACCAAAATTTACAATTATTATTGTATTAATTAAGCGTTTAATATTGTAGCGAATGACAATTTATTCACCATTTAGTCGAGATAAAAACAATAACTTTTTAAAAGTACAGAAAAAATGAACACCGGTTGCTTTAATGCTCTTTCTTGCTTGTGCAACTGCGGTTAGCCTTTACTAACTGAAGTATTCATCAACATCCATTAACTGAATGTTATATTAATATTACGCATACTGGGTGTTTCAAAGGCTGTAACTTAATCTATAAACGTTAAGTTCGTAAATTATTGTTTATTCTATTTTCAGTGTTAAGTTAACCTTACATATTGAAAATAGGATATACAATAAATTAAAATAAAACTAAAAAGTATATAATTTTATGATATAGGTTTAAACTTTTCTATATTATAACTATTATTATTATCATTACTACTATTTTGAAAAATTCAAATTTTTAAAGACCCTCATAGAAAAAAAAATATTACCAACTAGTAATCTGTACCACAAACATTATTTAGAGGATGTACAAATTTCAGCTTTTCATCAGAAAAAAAGAGATATGAAAAATCAATATATACTGACTTAAACCATTTTTCAGGTTCTCTCGAAGAGGAAAAAACCCATCTAAAGATCTCGTTTCAGAGGCTATACACAAATTACGAAAGAAGACGATGACTGCATAAATACATAAATTTTTGCCATTATTGGTAAAATAATATTATTGCAGTAAAATACTACAGAACAAGTGCTGCTGCTTTGGAATACAACACTGTGGGTTGTAAATCCACTCACAAAATGATGTAATGACGTTGATAAGCCAATCAAGAGGAACCTTGGACAAGAAGTTGACGCAGTCTTTACATCACAACGTGTTGGCGTTACTTTTAACCACACGCAATGCTGTAATCTAAGAAAATATTTTTTTCAGTGTACCTAAAGTTCTGTAATTTTTTTCACATAACTTTGTAGTTTATTGTATATGTCTATGATCAATATTTAAGAAATAAAAGCACGCATCAGTGTTTTTACGACACATTGTACATATATACAACAAGAGAGAGTGAGAGAGAAAAAAATTCACATATTTCAGTAACACAAAATAACATAAAACAAATCTCCCAGTTTCTTAAACTAAAAATATATTACTCAGAGATCCCTGAAAATATCACAACAGTAGTATATGTTTGTGCAAATCCAAAGAAAAATACCCAATTCTTATCTTTTTTTTCTGTTATACATATGGAATACCATAAACTATACTTTCATCTTAAATTAAAATTAACAATATGTTATTAATATTTTTTGCATCCTGGTATTAAGTTTTTCCCCAAGAAAGCTTTGTTTTATGATATTTTCATTTTTCTGCTTTTCCTTTGCATTAATACAATCTTTTAGATTTAAAAAGGAATAATCTTAAATCACCCTGAAAAATTTTAAATCCCTGTATTATAATCGGCTTTCCTTAATGGTATTTTTTGACAAAGCTCAAAAGAAATTTATTTTCCGAAAATAATATTTTTGCACTAATATCTATTTTGAAAGCTAGCTCGTCTTATAACATTTTTTTTCTGTTTAATATGTCTACATTTCTTTCATTTAAGTAAAAATGAGCATTACTTTAAGAAGGGAACCTGCAAACATATTAGGGATTATGTAACAATTAGTATAAGTGATAAAATTCTAATATATTGCACTTAGAAATTTTTAAATTTATTTATAATATATTTATTCACAGACATTTATTTAAGGGTTCATTTTTATAAAAATGTATGAATTTTGGAAACTTGTCAATTTTTTTAAATGTTGTATCCAAATCCACACCTTTGAATGCTTTCAATCTGATATTAGATGTAAAATATTGTCTTGAAACCTAACAATGTGAAAAGATGCATTGAAAATTCATATGATTTCTTACAAGTCGATTTTCTTTAAAATTAAGTGCATAAAAAATATAGTTGGGTGAAGGCTGATAAAAAGTCAGTGTAGGTATACCGACAATGTATAAAATTATTTCTAATAACTTTGCTTATTCTCTGGATTTGAAATGCAGGAGCGAAATTTACTATATTTACAGTAGTTTTCAAAAAATTAGGACAGTAACCAATTTTTAATATTTTAACGCACCTAACATTTTTGTAATTTGTCCAAGTAGTGGCGTAATTCGCCAATGAGTGTTCACAAAATGCACAATGAAGAGTCACCAAACCCAATAAGGTAATATAAATGCTCTTGTTCTTATAGACAATCATATTCCTTGAAGAGTCTGGTACAGGAATAGAAAGAATACTCCATAGCTTTCCAGCACTTGCATGAGAAGCGGTCTCTAAAATATTGGCGTTGTAAGAGAGAAGTGAGGAGCGTTATTTTATGAAAAGACGAACAAAAATTCACGTTCCTTTCGGTCGGAAAATAGGTCTTTTCTTTTCTATGAAACCCACAGTGAGCGGAGATCCGGTAGAGAGAAGGACTATTTAAAAGTCCAATAATGACATTCCTTGCAAAGTGCACTCTAAGTTGTGTGTAGACTGCTGAAGACATGAACTGTTCCCCACCAAAATGAGTGTGGCAGCCATAGTAAATATTTGTATTTGTTACTGTTTGTAATGGCCTATCAATTAGCTATTAGAAATAAACATACACCGAAAAACCTCTTGATATCGAAAATGATTGGGAGCAAACTATGTCCACTCACGAGTAGTGTATACTGTCGAGAAGTGCGATAATTAATAGAGAAATCTCACAAAAAGTTAAAACTTAAGGCATGACGCATACTTTTTAAAGTATGGTGAATATTTGACGTATATGAAATTGATGAAATTAAAAACTGGAGCTGAATCGGATTAAAAAAAAATCTTCAGAATGATTTTATTTATTAGAGAATATACGTCACTAGTGTTTGCTTTGCACATTTTTTTCTAAGTGAAATTTTAGTTTATTTAATTAAATTAAGTCCTTGCTGATCGTTGATATTCATAAAAAAATCTATTGCAATGCTGACGAACAGTTGAGCGCGTCTCTGCTATTTTCCACTGTATATTTTCCCATGATATTTAATCTTGCCTCCTTTGAGTATCCACTTCTTTTACAGATTTGTAGCATAAATTTTTAGATACAATACTTGTAATTTCTACATCATTATTTTCTATACATAAATTTTCATCAGCTGTCAAATATAGCTCTGCATCAGCAGAACAGTCAACAGCTATGACCAGATGTGAGATTTCGGCTTTTCTGTCATCGTCTTCCTCATTTAAAAGGTGCATTGGTTCATTTCCGCCTAAACCAGCTTTCATAAATCACTTTTCAAAGCAGATAATACTACTGCTTTTAACAGCCTCTGATATCCAAACTGTAGCATCAGAAACAGAAACCTATTTTCCAATTTATCTGTTTTTTTTGCACTGTGGCAATTTTAGTATAATGCTTCTTAACGTAAACTTTCTGTATACACATTTGAAGGCTCGGATAATCTCTTGACCACTGTATTTGTTAAAATATTCACAGAAGGAAAATAATACTAAATTGTCACTACCTATTTTCACACAAAATGTTAACCTAATAATTCAACAATTAGCAAAATTGCTGGTCCTTAATTACCTTCATTTATATAAAACTAGCTTCTACCCGTGACTTCGTCCGCGTCGGCATTATAATTAGATTAAGAGAGAAATGAAGCATGTGTGAATAACAAATAGGTTTGCGCTAAAGACAAAAATGAGTGTATGTAGTACAAAGAATATGCAGAGTTTCTAAATTTAAAATCTTCCTTGTTTACGCATTTGGCGAATGGAGACAGTCACGACAACATTTGCGAATAATTTTAAGTGTTCCTGTAAAAGAAATATTTATGCTATATGCATGAATTTTAGCCTATGTTACGCAGGTATAGTGTAGCTTTCTATCAGTGAAAAAATCTTTAGAATCGGTTGATTAGTTTCAGAGATGTCCATATAGTGTAATGTATTAGAATTATTTTGAGTGTCCCTGTAAAAGAACTATTTTTGATACATGCATAAAAGGTTGTCCATATGTTAGTTCTGGGTATAAGCCATCTTCATTTTAATTTTTTTCCAAATCCGTTCAGCCGATTTTGCGTGATTGAATCATAAACTTCAAACATACAAACATATATTTAAAATATATATATATATTAATAGGATTTGAAACCTTTTGAACTTAAAGAAGCACATTTGGACTCGACTCTTTCTTACACTTTCTAATTTGGCCTAAAACTGAAAACATTTTATAAACATAACATACACCAGCACGAATAATATAATAAAAATACAAGCGAAAATGTGTGAATTCACCCAGAATAAAGTATTCGTTATTTTTCATAGTTAGATAAATTATTTAAAATGAGTGAAGAATAGTTGAAATATCAATTTTCATTGCAAATATATATATAGTTTTAAATTTTATACACAACATTTAAAAAGACCAGAAACATCTTATTTTTTCTTCTGAAAAAAGAAAATACGTTTACTCTATGCAAAGAAAACAATTCTGCGAACCCAGTCAGAAGAATTGAGGGGAAAAAACCGCACTAAAGGAACCCATAAAGTCGACAGGATCCGATAAACTTTTACTAGGAACATATACATGCCATACTTTCACCTACAAAACAGTATATAATTTAGAATTGGAAGGGAGCGAAGATAGGTTATCAATACATCGGAAGTAGGAGGAAAATCTTAAAATAGAGGATGTATCCTACTCTGGCGCTTACTTTCACAGCTCGGAGAAGAGACATTATTGTGAAGCGTGACTGCACTTGTTTATGAACCCTCTGCAAAAGTTTCTTCTGCTGAGTCTTTGATTTGTTTGCTGCGTACTCCCTTATGGGATCAGAAACTGAGTGAGGTAATGCGGTGTAGAGAAAGAAACAAAATGCTTTTAGGATCATTGGAGATGTTTTAGCATTAAAGATAAGATTGGGTTTATTGGTCATTTTGGAAATAGTTTCAAAATGAAGGCATTGCACTTGTTTCCTAGATTGCACTCATCTCAATGTTATTAAATACTCAACAAGGTTATTCCTAAGATGAGAGACATTGACTTTTGTCATTTATATATATATATATATATATATATATATAT
This sequence comes from Cheiracanthium punctorium, assembly GCA_038373885.1. NCBI lineage: Eukaryota > Metazoa > Arthropoda > Arachnida > Araneae > Cheiracanthiidae > Cheiracanthium > Cheiracanthium punctorium. Next base: position 742,480 of record JAWZYV010008341.1, read on the forward strand.
ATATATATATATATATATATATTTATTTATTTATTTATTTATACACATTTCATATATGTATACAAGGTGTGTTACAATTCCCTCCTGGGTTTGGAAGGCTTATAAAAAATATACATATTATCAATGCAGCAACGAAGTGGACTTTGTCGGTGTAAGAAATGTTACAAGTTTCATTTCACAAAAGTACAATATGTGAACATTACGTGACAGCGACAGATTAATGCAGTTTTGTTGGGGGTGGGGACATTAATAACTAATTCACTAAAGACGCGGTATTCAATATGGTAATTCAATAAAGACATGGTATATGTAAAGCTAATTAATTTAGATTGTTTTTTTTTCGGATTTAGTGAATGGAGACAGTTACAAAAATGGTTATGAATTATTTTTAATGTTCCTCTAAATCAACGTTTCTCAACCTGTGGGGCGCGCCCCTCAAGGGGGGTGGAGAGCGTTTGCAGTGGGGGTGCGAGAAAAACCAAAGAGCAAGTATTGATGCATGTATTTAAAAATCATCTTATTTATTCTCATTTTTACTCAAAAATATATCCATTTTCGCTTAAAATGTTCATTCAAAATTTACTGATAACATTATTTTGTAGAAAATTCGACTAAATGTCATTGTTAAATATTAAAAAACTGAATGTATGCTGAAAAATTTGAGGGGGGAGGCACCACCGTAAGTTAGCATATGTTGGGGGTAACGCAACGTTAAAAGGTTGAGAACCGCTGCTATAAATTATGCTGCATACATGAATTTTAGCCTATGTTACTCAGGAATAGTGAAAAGATCTTTAGAATCGGTTCAGTAGTTACAGAGATGTCCATGTAGCGTAATGTATTAGAATTCTTTTGAGTGTCCCTGTAAAAGAACTAGTTATGCTGCATGCTGAAAGGTAGCCTATAATACTCAGGAATAGTGTAGCTTTCTATCAGTGAAAATGTTTTTCGAATCGGTTCAGTAGTTAGAGAGATTCCCATATTGGGCTATGTAATTGTTAAGAGTCCCCTGTAACAAACCTATTTGTGATGTATGGAGGATATTTTTGTGATATATGTAGAATAAGTGAATTTTCAATATTGCTACAGTCAATTAAACTTCTAAAAGTAACTCCGAAATGCCTCCATGCGTATCAGTGGAATGTCCCAAATAAGGAGGTACTTTTTGGGATTTTTGTTGGAAACAGTTGTACCTTCAAAAAATGTTTCTTCATAATATGAAACTGCTACGTTGATACCCCATGTCCATGTCAATAGTTCTCCTGTGGGAAGTCGGCTTCAGCTGTACCAATGCTTTGAACTTGCATAAATTAGCGTTAAGGACCAAGTTTGGGGCACTGGGAGCCTTTAAAAATTTTTAGAATTGGATTCACTTTATATAAAGATATATAACTGCACTGTGCAAAAGTTTTTCTGTATCAAGTCAGAGCCAAGATTATAGCATTCTTAAAACTGTATTTTTTAATAAAATTGCGAGTATTTGGCGCTCTGACTATTTTCGAATGAATTTTCAATTTGAGATGTTAATATCCAAGGTATATTATAAGATAAAATGAAAAAAATCTCAGAAGAACCTCTGAGCAAGTCACAGTCGAGACAACAAAGTGGCAAAAATGGCCCTAAATTAATTCGACGTCGCTCCTCTGGGGTACTTTGTCCCCCATAACTCCAAAACCAAAAGAGGCAAATCAAAAATATTTCAGATTTGTTCTTTCCTTGGGTAAGGCAACACAAGAAAAAAAAATGATGAAATTCTGAGATGGGAATGAAACGCCCTGCCTGATTTGCCCCTGTAATGCCTCTTTAAGAGTAAATCACCGTCACCAGCGCTCCCATTGGTGGTAATGAAAAACTTACTATATTTCTCTTTACATTCATGTATCACCTATTGTAATGTGTGCAGTAGTTAGGGAAATACGATTTTTTTCAATTCGAGTCCAACCTATGTACTTACCCTGCATAATATATAAAATGAAATAGTTTGTATTAGCTGATAAAAATGGGATTATTGATGCATTGTATAGTATAAATATTGATTATGCGTGCATTTTTGTCTTTAGAAATAAATAATACATAAATTATATCAGTTATTATTACGGAGTGAAATATGGATGGAGCAATTGTCCACAGAAGAGGAAGAGCCACCTGAATAGATTTCTGCCACCCGAAAGGTCCTTGAAGGTCTACGCTTATGTGTGTCATTTACAAAGTTTACTAATGTTTAAACAATTAATACCAGTTTCATTTTGAGTATTCTCATATTTGCACTTGTAAATGTCCAACAAAGTTTTGTAAACATCATTATACTGTGTCTAAAAATAATGGAAATATTTGCGTCTTTCGTAGAGTATATAAGCACTACTTGTAATGTTTGAATGTATCATAATAAAATTAGAATGCATATTTGGGACGATTTTAGTATTGGTATGATAATAATAGTAAAACCACAATGCGTTATGATAGCAATTATAATAAACGAACGCTTGAAAAAAAGAGGAAGGGTTATTTAAACACAAAATCATTTAAGAAAAATATATTTTTTGTATTTACAGTAAACAATTTCATCTTCTACTTCGGGACAGCTTGGCTCCTGAATCAGTATAAAGGAAAGGTGTCATCTGCGTGGCTGAAGCTCTCAAGGCAGTCTAAAAAAAACCCCATACAGGTGTCTAACGCTTATGCAGCTCCGAATGATCATCCAGAGATATAGAATGTACTGGGCTTCGTGGGAATGATTGCAAAGGAAATAAAATGCGAAACATTTAGAACTGTAGAAAAGTTTTGAGAATTTTAAAGCGCATATAAGCAGAGCCATTGCTAAGACATTTTTAGGGGGGGGTGTAGATAAATTGTTAAGTGAAATATACATTTCTACAAACTTATTTACTTTTTTATCAGCTGATATTGCTAACTTCTTACTTTTGTCAACTGGGTTTGCGTAATTTTGCCAAGTATACCGGAAACAGAAAGTAAATTATAGTTTTCGTTAAATTTTTCTTGTCAAGTTTACCAACTAAGTATCTAATTTTGCCAAGTTTAATAGAATTTTGCAAGTGTTAGGGAGAGACTCTACCCTTCCCCCCCCCTTTAGCAAGGTCTCTGCTTATAAGCTATTTTTTTCTTTATATTTATGTATTTTGATTTATCATCGAGAGGTAGTTTACTTTATTTGAATATAATTCAAATAGTAAAATCTTATCCAGATCATTCTTGCACTATTTTTTTTCTTCATTCGCTAACCAGCAAAAGTTGCAGCAAAAGTTGCATCATTCCTCATTTCCTGAGAGAGGATGATGGTTTTTCATTCTATATGTGGTCAGAGAAACGTAAACTACCATGAAGAAGGTGGAAAAGTTGTACCAATAAAAAAAGCGAATAGTCAAACTGTATGAAACTATCAGTCTCGCCGAGAAGGGGCATAAGAGGAGTAATTGCCCTGTGGCCCGAGACTTAGAGGGCCCGAAGATTGACAGAAATAATACCATGGACAAGGTTTTTTATGTGTGGTGTACAGAAAATTTAAAGTGTACTATCACTACACTGTTTAAAAATAAGATATTATGGAGTTTTTGCTTACCGTTTCTTCCCACGTTAACGCTAACACTATCCGCTATTAATAAGTTTCGAGCCGATCATTAAACTTACTTTATACGTGCGCATGCGCTTTACTGTCCACTGACATTTAACGTTAGCGTTACCGTGAGGGAAAAACTCTCTATTAAATATATATATATATATATATATATATTTAGTTACTTTACTTTAATCGGGGTGTGAGCTCGTCTTTAACCTTCCCTGAAAAAGATCAGTTGTCTGAAAAATCTGTCGTCGGACTTTCATGCAGTCTTTCATGCATCTGCACATAGCAAAAATGCTATAAGATCTGGCGTCAAAGATTAAATAAATTCGACCTCACCAGTTTACAATTTTTTATGAAAATGTGCGTTAGTTGATACTTAATGATTAATAAGTATAGATAAGAATAAATGGGAACATAAAAAAAATACATAATAAACATGTAACTGTGATAAAAGAAAATTTTTATATCAATACTGTCCAAAATAAGGATATGCAGGATGGATGTCGAAAGGTATCGAACAATTTACAAAGACTGCTAGGCGTTCGTTTTATTAGCAGTGGACCAAACGAAATAACTGAAACGTTAATAAAAGTGACACCCTATAGCGCACGACTCTCTACTATTGTACAGTCGACTTGATTAATGAATTGGGCTTGGTTGTTAATTCGCAGTTCTCTTCATAGGGGTTAACGTTCACCGCCTACTAGGAGTTCCTATAATGAGCCAATTAGTTTTGTAGTAGCTAATGACCTACCTGTCTTTGTGGTGTAGGCTTTATCTCGCCGTAAGAATGGGGGTCAGCAGTGACCACCTGCTGGCTAGCTATTTCCTGCGTTCCAAATAAACCAGGCGAAAAGGGAGACCGCCATTTTCACCCACACACGAAACGGACTTAGGGAAAATATTCTTCTTCCCGTTCCTCGCTCGTTGCCGGGCTTTCAATTGAAATAGAAAATTTGTCATGCAGGCTTTCATAAGCTATTTATTTATTTTATTATTAGACTAGCTGAAGTACCCGTCCTCGACGGGTTAGTGAATGAAAATTTCCAAAAACCAAGAACTTTCGTCAGCATTGTAGGAGTACACAGAATGGATGTAGTATGTTGTCAAAGTAAAGAAAGCGAAGTTATAATTTTCATGTATTGTTAAAATATTACAGGTTAGAGAGTAACTAAGTAATATCATTTCATTCGCTTTAGTCGTAATTATGTGATGCGCGAACGAATATTTACGCATATTGAAATAATTTTCGCAAAATCTCAAAATTTAATCAACATTTTTGAAAAATTTGAAGCCTAGAATTTAAGTTGAGTGACAACCTATCATGTCACCCAAATTCGTTTCATTCCCTGCAGTCTTTATTTCGTGATGCTGGAACAAATTTTCAGCATTTTAAAACGATTTTCGAAAAATCTCAAAATGTAAGCAAAATATTTTTAAAATTCAACGCCTATAAATTAAGATTAGCAACTACGTATCATATCACTCAATTTCGTATCATTCGTATTAGTCGTTATTACGTGATGTTTGAAGAAATATAAACGTATTTTGAGAGAATTTTCACAAAATCTCAAAATCTAATAAAAATGTTTAAAAAATTGGACTCCTATAGTTTATGTTGAGCAACCATCTATCGTGTGACCAAATTTCATATCATTCGCTTTAGTCGTTATTACGTAATACGGGAACAAAGATTCACTCAGTTTTAAACGATTTTCACAAAATCTCGAAATCTGATGGATTTTTTTTAATTAGATGCTTATAGTTTAAGGTGAGTGACCACCTATCATTTCACCAAATATCATTTTTTCACTTTTGCAGTTATTACGTGATGTGCGAACAAAAATTTATGCAGTTTGAAATGATTTTCGCAAAATTTCAAAATCTAATCAAGATTTTTTTTTAAATTCGACGCCTATGTTTTAAGTTGAGTGACCATCTATCACGACACCCAATTTCATATCATTCGCTTCAGTCGTTTTTGCGTGATGCTTGAACACAAATTTACGCAGTTTGAAACGATTTTCGCAAAATCTGAAAATCTAAACTAGATTTTTAAAAAATTCGACGCCTATGTTTTAAGTTGAGTGACCACCTATCATGAAACCAAATTTCATATCATTCGCTTCAGTCGTTTTTACGTGATGCTTAAACAAAAAAAGCGTCACGGACAGAATGACAGAATGACAGAAGGACAGAATGACAGACAGACAGACAGACAAACTTTTTTTTAAGGGTCGCATCGGGTTCCAGGGTGCTTGAAACGGATAGAAATCGCAAAATTGTTGAATTCCAAGAAATGTACAGACAAAATGTACAGATATAAATAAAATTAGACTTTTGTCTGTACATTTCTTGGAATTCAAAAATTTTGCAATTTCTATCCGTTTCAAGCACCCGGGAATCCGATGCGACCCTCAAAAAAAAGTTTGTCTGTCTGTCATTCTGTCATTCTGTCCGTGACGCTTTTTTTGTTTAAGCATCACGTAAAAACGACTGAAGCGAATGATATGAAATTTGGTGTCATGATAGGTGGTCACTCAACTTAAAACATAGGCGTCGAATTTTTAAAAAATCTTGATTAGATTTTCAGATTTTGCGAAAATCGATTCAAACTGCGGAAATTTGTGTTCAAGCATCACGCAAAAACGACTGAAGCGAATAATATGAAATTGGGTGTCAGGATAGGTGGTCACTCTGCTTAAAACATAGGCGTCCAATTTTTAAAAAATCTTGATTGGATTTTGAGATTTTGCGAAAATCCTTTCAAACTGCGTAAATTTGTGTTCAAGCATCACGTAAAAACGACTGAAGCGAATGATATGAAATTGGGAGTCATGATAGGTGGTCACTCAACTTAAAACATAGGCGTCCAATTTTTAAAAAATCTTGATTAGATTTTCAGATTTTGCGAAAATGGTTTCAAACTGCGTAAATTTGTGTTCGCACATCACGTAATAACTGCAAAGGTGAAAAAATGATATATGGTGAAATGATAGGTGGTCACTCACCTTAAACTATAAGCATCTAATTAAAAAAAATCCATCAGATTTCGAGATTTTGTGAAAATTGTTTAAAACTGAGTGAATCTTTATTCCCGTATTACGTAATAACGACTAAAGCGAATGACATGAAATTTGGTCACACGACAGATGGTTGCTCAACATAAACTATAGGAGTCCAATTTTTTAAACATTTTTATTAGATTTTGAGATTTTGTGAAAATTCTCTCAAAATACGTTTATATTTCTTCAAACATCACGTAATAACGACTAATACGAATGATACGAAATTGAGTGATAGGATAGGTAGTTGCTAATCTTAATTTATAGGCGTTGAGAGAGAGAGAGAATTTTTAAAATATTTTGCTTACATTTTGAGATTTTTCGAAAATCGTTTTAAAATGCTGAAAATTTGTTCCAGCATCACGAAATAAAGACTGCAGGGAATGAAACGAATTTGAGTGACAGGATAGGTTGTCACTCAACTTAAATTCTAGGCTTCAAATTTTTCAAAAATGTTGATTAAATTTTGAGATTTTGCGAAAATTATTTCAATATGCGTAAATATTCGTTCGCGCATCACATAATTACGACTAAAGCGAATGAAATGATATTACTTAGTTTCTCTCTAACCTGTAATAGTTTAACAATACATGAAAATTATAACTTCGCTTTCTTTACTTTGGCAACATACTACATCCATTCTGTCTACTCCTACAATGCTGACGAAAGTTCTTGCATTTTGGAAATTTTCATTCACTAAGCCGTTGAGGACGGGTACTTCAGCTAATAATTAATATGCACAGTATGTATCGAAACATAATTTCTGTTTCAGAGCCGTACACCGGACATGGACGGGAGAGCTGTACGTGTTTTTAAAGTGTCAAATTCGATGTAGAATTTTTCTTTTACGAAAAAGCTGCCTTTATTTTCTTCGTTTATAAGTAAAATAATTTAGGAATTAATTTACATTAGGTATAGTTATATATATATATATATATATATATATATATATATATATATTCCATTTTTATTCCTTTTTTTTAAATTGTACTATATATATATATATATATATATATATATATAGTACAAATTTAAAAAAAGGAATAAAAATGGAAACAATAAGAGACACACACGCGCACGCACACATATATACAGCACGTATACATATATATGAGTTGTAGTAGTCGTAACCCCTCCCCATGAAATATTTCTGGCTACGGCCCTCATTCAGGGGTATATTTTTACCGTGTGTTAAACACGGTAAAAACATGCCCCTGAATAAGATATTTTGTGCAATTTCCGATATCTCGAATTTCTCTTATATCGAATATTTTTTGCCGGTCCAGCCGACTTCGAGATATTGAGAGTCGACTGTATATATGTGTGCGTGCGCGTGTGTGTCTCTTATTGTTTCCATTTTTATTCCTTTTTTTTAAATTTGTACTATATATATATATAGTACAATTTAAAAAAAAGGGATAAAAATGGAATATATATATATATATATATATATATATATATATATATATATATATATATATAACTATACCTAATGTAAATTAATTCCTAAATTATTTTACTTATAAACGAAGAAAATAAAGGCAGCTTTCTCGTAAATGAAAAATTCTACATGGAATTTGACACTTCAAAAACACGTACAGTTCTCCCGTCCATGTCCGGTGTACGGCTTTGAAACACAAATTATGTTTCGATACATACTGTGCATATTAATTATGGTTCACGCCAAATAAATTTTTCTTAAGTTTTAAAAATTGAAGTTACGAAACACTGAAAAGTGGCCTATCTAATAATAAAATAAATAAATAGCTTATGAAAGTCTGCATGACAAATTTTCTATTTCAATTGAAAGCCCGGCAACGAGCGAGGAACGGGAAGAAGAAAATTTTCCCTAAGTCCGTTTCGTGTGTGGGTGAAAATGGAGGTCTGCCTTTTCGCCTGCTTTATTTGGAACGCAGGAAATAGCTAGCCAGCAGGTGGTCACTGCTGATCCCCATTCTTAGGGCGAGATAATGCCTAAACCGTCTTTATAGTAACTAATACCCACATGACAAGTACTCGTTCTTGGAGGAAAAGAAAAACTAATAAAAGTACCTGTGAATAAATAATAATATTACAAAAGAAATGTTATTTAAAATGTTTTAAAAAAGTGTTTGGGTGAAAACGTAGAATATTGATTTTTTACAAGCCTACACGAGGGGAATCTGCCTGGGGGGATTTCCTTGTTCGGTAGTCTTTCTAGAGTTCGAATGAGTATTTCAGTTACATCTGGAGAAAATTGGTCAAAACTAAAGGCCGTTAGACAACCGCACGGTGTGTCCAAACACACACAGGTCCTTTAGACTTCAGCCGTCTACCATGTTCGGTATCTTATCCACTCCCTATTGCAGTTAAAGACTTTGAATATGACGTGGTTTTCAATGACCAACACTCAAAGATTCTAAACGATGCCGCCTACAATTTGAAATATTTCCAGGTATATTTTTATAGAATACGAAACATACTGAAATATTCAGATACTCAAAAATGAGATAAGTTAAAACTTAGTAAGACTGCCACACACACAAGATTCAATATTAACATAAATTTTCCGTGTATTAAAACTTTACTTTAGAAATAAATTGATATTATCTTTAACAAATATTTACACAGACAAAATTTTTTATTTTTAAAAGTAATATTCTTTTTTTGTAAGCAAGAAAAACGAAAAAAAATTCTCAGAAAATAATTCCTTTAAAAACGCGTAGTGTTAAAAAAAAATATGATAAATTTCGACCCATTTGGAAAAAGGTGAATTTAAGTTTTTGCATGCTAAACAACTTAATAAATATGTAATTGTAAAACGAAAATAATGTTGTGTTTAAGTGTCGAAATATATTTAACAAGATAACTATTACTGCAAAAATTTCAGTTACTTTTAGTACTCAAGAGATCGTTCCTATCTAAAACATCATCAAATTTTAAACCACTCAACGTACTTTACATACCAATATTGCAAAATGAAAATCTCAGAAAAAGAAAATGTTTAAGGGGAAAAAAATGTTTTGAAACATGCGTTACCATCACAGGAGACTGAAAAGAAAAACATGCTTTTTATAGAGTTTTTTTTTTCTTTTTTTTTTTTTTTTTTTAGAAGTTCAGAATCAAGGAGGAAAAATTTGTGATTGATGAGGGAATGTTGAAAGTTTGACAAGTGTTTTCAAGGTATTATCTTTCTTAGTGGATACAGTTTTAAAAATGCATTATTTATGGTGGAAATTTCTCTCCTACAGGCTTTCTTCTTTTTAAAAAAATTAAACAGTGATAATTCATTGTATAACTGAGATGCAACTTACCTTTCGACATCCGTATAGGTCCTGTGAGAAAACTAATAATGAATCATTTACTATAAAATGTCGCGCCTTCTCGAAAGTAATTTTCAAAATGCAGGGATGAGTTTGACAAATCTTTAAAAAATGTGTCAAAATATAAGTAGGTTTATATAAATGAACCTGCAGCTCAGCTGAAACACATGTCATTATTTTTTTTCCAGATAGTTAAGAACTTCACATGCAGACTCTTTACGTACCAGTATATTTATTTATTAATTATTATAGTTTTTTAGCAATTTATTGAATAAATATTGCATATTAGGATTATATGCAAACCAATGTCTGAAAAAGTACTATGAATGTAATTTTTCAGTGGATTTAGAATACGATATAAATGCTATTGATATCTACTAAAGCATTTGGAAGAATCGTTATGGATGATTTTAATCTTTTTTTTTTCTTTTATCAGTCCACTAAGTTATTCCAAAGGCCCTCAAAATACTTTACAGTCAAGCACAACTCGAAACTTTGTAGTTCGATACATAGCTACGAAATAACAAAATATTTATAAGGTTAGTGGTGAAGGTTTAATTACGCAACATTTTTACGTAGAATATGTATATGTGTTACGGTAAAGACCGAAGTCTGATAAATCCTAGGTTTTACCACAAATGCTTGGTAAAAACCCCAAATCTCATCATATTAAAGCGCACTTCGGACATTTACCAAGTCACTTTGGTAAATTCCCGTTACATCTGGATGAAACCTCCCAAATTGTTAGATTGAGAGCCTCGCGGTAGGCTAGAACATTCGACCTTAAGTCTTTAGCCATCGCCAATGTTGAGTGTGGTATAAACTATACCACTAACCCGGCCCATGTTTTTTTAAACTATTTTTAGATTAAAAATAGTTTAAAGAATCCTATAACTACAGGGTGGCCATAATTAAAGTCGCACTTTCAAAAGGCCGCAAAAAAGAGCCACTGGTCAAAATGACTTCAAATTTGAAATTAATATACTGGAAGAAGGGGGAAATGATTTAGCATAATAAAAAAGTTCCCAAATGTATCAATAGATGGCGCTGTAAGAGGCATAACGAAACTGGATGCGGCTACAAGTGTCATTAAGAATCGAAATACGACGGCTTCGGCATGAGTTGCACAGTAAACCAACTATAGTGTTCAATGTGCATGTGTGTTTGGGTCGTTTAATGAAAAAAATGAGTTCCAAGTCAGTCAACAGTTGTGGCACTGTTAGTTGAAAGCCCATCCACCACGGCATGGTCGTACCACATTGGATGGGAAAAATTGGTAGTTATTAATTGTTCTTGATTATGCATAAAAGCATAAGCATATGAGTCGCATAAAAAGCACTTTAATGATTCGGTTTTTAATTGTCCTTGGGCCAAAAACCGCATAAAAAGAAACAATGAAAACGCCTGTTAATTATCGCTAGACGTGCTGCAGACAGGTTCAATATGCTTTCCACCATTCTCCGCCAGAAGCTGAATGCGATAAACAGCATGTTCCACAACAGATCGGAGTGTCTCAGGGGTGACGTTAGTAACGTGTTGCGTAATCCGTGTCTTCGCCCCGATTGCAATTCAGCTAAATTTGCAATCGGGCCACTGTACACAACATTTTTAAGATAACCCCAGAGCCAGAAGTAACAAGGATTGAGGTCTGGTGATCTTGGAGGCCAGGGTGTTGGACAATGACTGCTGATAAGTCGATTATTTACGAAATGCCCTTTTAGCAGTTGCATGACTAGCTTTGCGATGTGGAAAGGAGCCCCATTTTGCATGAAAATGATGTTATCCAGACATGCACGCTGTTGAAGTATTGGAATGACCTGGCTGCGCAAAATACTCTCGTACCGTTTACCATTCACAGTACAGGTAACAAGACCCGCAGGACCAATATCCTCGAAAAACAATGGGCCTACGGTACACGATGCCGTTAACCCCTTCCACACAGTTACCTTTGGCAAATGCACGGGTTTTGACACAGTAGCGAATGGCTTTTCCTTTGACCCATATCCTGCAATTTTGTGTGTTGACAAACCCGTAGAGGTGGAAATGGGCTTCATCTGTCCGCAAAATGATCCATGGCCATTCATTGTCCACTTCCATGCGAGCGAGAAATTCCAGAGCAAACGCCTCTCTTATTGGCAGGTCAGCAAGAAGCAACATGTCACATTTTGTATGGATAGCCATGCAGGATATTCCGTATAATTTTGTGCACCGTACTCGCAGGCATGTCTAAACCTCGGGCAATACCACGTGCACACCACTGCTCATCCCTTCGTCTAATGCTGTGGCCACATCGTCCACTGCTGATGTCGATGCAATTGATTTCCATCCTCTCCCAGATTTCACTCCAAAAGAACCTGTTTCTTCAAATTCCTGAATCATAATCTTTAGACCCTTTGCAGAAATTGGACCACGGCCTTTTTTCATTCCCTTTAATGACCGGAATTTCTTTAAAGCTGCAGGCGCACAGTCATCGTTCTGGTAGAAGAGTTTCACCAGAAGAGCGCGATCTTTCGTTGAGAGACTCATGAAGGGCTACCTAGATACGATATGATGGGAACGCCACATACCCCGAGCTTTCACTCCACATGCAATGTGTCGTGCGCATGCGTGTCTTTTAATTAATTTGCATAGTATACAGCGCCATCTATTGATACATTTTGGAACTTTTTTTTTCATCATGCCAAATCGTCCCCCCCTTCTTCCAGTATATTCATTTCAAATTTGAAGTCATTTTTACCAGTGGATCTTTTTTTGCGGGCTTTTGAAAGTGCGAATTTAATTATGGACAACCCTGTATATGAGTACTAAAAAATCTCTCTGAAGTGCTAAGAGAAAATTCTATAAAGCACACTTTTTAATTTAACTGTTTAGTTGAAAATCTCATATCTGTTGATTTCCAACGAAACGGCCGAAAAATGCCTTCCCCCATTGAAAGAAAGCGGGTACTTTAATCACTGATATGCGACAGTTTTGAACCTCCCTTCTTGAGTGTAACTGCTTTTGACATCCTATTGCACACTCATGCAGCCTGCAGACCATGAATACACGGATTATCTGTTTTCCCTCTTCTTCAAGTTCTCAAGCCTCAAGTGGTGTAACACAATCAATAACTCCAGTGCCGGGTGGGAAAGAACTCGCTCTTTGGGTGGCATGACCGTATCTGGGATACAATAGAAAGGCCGTCTGAGACGGTAGGGGACTCTAAAGAGTTAAAACGAATCTATATTTTAAAGAAAAAATAAAGATCTTCTATTTTAAGCCCCTATGCTTTCAGTTCATGAGTCATGAAGGTAACTGCTCACGCCATCGCTCGGTCTGTCTTAGAGTACTGATTTGTAAGCTTGTATAAATAATTTAAGTGCTCCTCCCTCCTTTCCATAAAAAATGATAAGTTGCATTTTAAACAATTAGATTTCGCTATATCCTTTTGTTTCGCTAGTAAAACACAACTTTTAATTAACCTGTTCATCTGAATATTTTTAATTAGCAAGAAAAAGTAATTTACAGATACAAAAATTATTAATGCAAATCAAAGTTACAATTTCTATTCTAAAACATTCACATTTATATTCGAGGAATTTCAAAAACAAGTCTATAATAAATAGAAACACCACCTGTTTTCAAATTAAATATAGAAAATTCCGTTGTGCACAGTAAACGAAAAAACAGAACGCTTCATAAGAAAATTGAATGTATTGCACATATTAATTAACTTTTTCATATATATTTATCTCTGAGACATATTTTCAGATTTTTTTCAAACATTTGAAAGATGGAATTTCTGCTTTCTCCTTTATGTACTTTTTCTCATCGTCCCAAGTTAAAAATAAGCTTTTTAATTAAAAGTAAATTACTCATATTACATCTGAAAATTATTATAAGATTTATCATCATTTTTAAGCTCATTCAAATCGCTCACGAAAGTATACAATGGGTGAAAATTATATTTACTCGTGTCAGATTGATTTTTTTTTTCCCGAGATTCGGCAGACAGAAGATTGCAATTTCGCGATACAATTTCAGAAACTAAAATTGAATTCTGTGTTAACAAATATAGAATTTTTTCTCAAATATATGCTTTTTTTCCCATTATTTCTTTTTATGAGGGTTTTCACGAGAAAAATATATCAGTGATCGTTTCTTCTGAGATAGTGGTTTGCTGCGTGGTATAGTGTTATTACAGTAATTGCATTTAAATAAATTATTGAAATAGTTATAGTTTTCAAAATAATGAAATATTTTTTATAATTACTATTACTTTAACACAAGAATAGTATTTATTTGAAACCTGAAAAATGTTTGGACAATTTTGATCCGCATTTTTCAATTTTCTTTTTTTTCTTGTGTTTGAGTTTAATGAATTCTGTAATTAGTTCAGTAAGAAATACATTATCTCGACATATATATTATGTAGATAATGATACACTTCCCAACGTAATGAAGCAAGAAAGACAAATAAAGCCCACTGAAAGATTATGATACATTTTCCACCATAATAAAAAAAAGAAAGACTAATAGGACCGACACATGTATAATGATGCAATATCAAAACAAAAAGGAAGGAAGAAAGACAAAAAGGGACCACTCATGGATTATGATGCACTCGTTTAACGTTACGGATCGAGAAAGAAAAATATTGCTGGCACGTGGATTACAATACACTTTCCTATGTAATGAACAAGAAAGACAAAAAAGGCTGCTGTACGGATTGTGATACGTTTTTAATGAACATCATTTTAGTACTTTTTAAAATATGAATCTGTCTACTTTATTTCAACTTAAAAAGTAAAATAAATAATGAAATAATGTACCTTTGCTGTATATTAGTACACAATACAACAAAAATAGTCATTAAACTATTTGAATTATTTATTGCAAAACTGATTTTTTATGTGAATTAAATTTGCATGATTACATTATTAATTGATATTTAATATTTTATATCTTGTTGCAGAACAATACATATACATTCAGTTATTAAAAATATTCTTATATAAGCAGAATAAAGAGACGCGTTTACAATGCTCGACCATTGCTAAGCATTGGAAACATTTTTTGAATTGAATAATCACAAGCACTGATTAAAGAAATTAAACTGTATATACATAACACGAGCCCTGTATTATATTTATCTTACACAGTGGTAGAGATTTCACCCCATGGGAAAACAGGATAAGAAAAAACAAATATTTTCTTCAACTTTTAAACATTTCAGAGTAATAAAAAATGTACATACTTGTAATAAGGATAAGATATGTTAGTCTCTTAGTGAGGAAAATGCCCTGTAGATTACTTTTTAAATGTCATTCCTGCTGTCTGCTAAACATCTTAGCACTCTTTGAGGAGTATTGTACCAATCGTCTCTCAAAGATTGTTTTCGCGTTTTGAGCTGTTCAAGAATGGTGATTTCTTGTAAAAGCACATCTGCAGGCATTTGGTATAGGATTTAAGTCTGCGGACTTAGTAAAACATCTCATACGTTCAGTATTTTCACTTTCTAGTGTATCCAATACTTCAACATTTTTGTCTGGGCACGAATTGTTCACAGAAAGGAAGGAATTGTTCACGGATCTACTGCTTCTCCAAAAGATGAACATAATCGAGAATAGAACCCGCATGGCCAAGTGGATGAGACACTGAATATGGTAGATATATAAGTATGTTCCGTATTCGAATCTACCGCGCAGCTATCGATCTAACTGTCTGGAATTTTGGGCTGTTTTCTCGAGATGTGACGTGAATACCCGTTATAACCCCCTTAAATGTCTTACGCCCAAGGAAAACCCCCGGAGACGGATGCCTCTCGCATTGGCTTGCAAAACAAACATAATCGAGAATAAGGTCTTTGAAGTAATGATGTGATTTTACGGTACCTCGCTCAAAGATGTGTATCGATATTCTGCTTTTGTGCATAACACGTGCCCACGCGTTCAAGCCATACCGATGACGTTCATGAACACCATGTGTTGAGTATAATGGGTTTTACTCTCTCTCTACACGTACTGGTGGTTAAAATACCTTGTCACAGAGATCCGGAATTTGTCAGAGAGCATCACTCAGCAGCACTATTGCTAACCTAACGGAATTTTCTCCTTATATTATTAGAACGTTAATTTTTCTAGATGCTGGCATGATTTATGCATGATGCATTGAACAGGTTTACGTGCATACAAACCAGCCTTACATAAGCACCGTACTGGCAGGTACTCGTGCACCGGTAGTAATTGCAAGGTTTGAAACTATTTTTTAACTGAGAAATTAAGATAAATGCTTCGTTGAAATGTTATGTTGAATAAAACAGGGGACCATTTAAGGGGTATTTTCTCAATTCTCATCTTAACTTTAGAGAAGTTTTAATAATCTGTTTTTTTTTTTTGTTGTTGTTGTTCAGAATCATACAAAAAAGTACTAATCATCTAAAATATCAAAATAATTATGTATGCTTTAAAAAAATTAAAACTTAGTTTACTTGTATTCACTATAAGTGGGCAAAGCAAAATTTTGATGCATCGGTAGTAGGAATAGCAAAAGTGGACCACCTAGATTTGTCAAATGGCTAAAGAAAATAGAATGAAGTCATTATGTACAGTTATAATAACAATACCTTAAAATTATACTCTATAAATATATACTAAAAATGACATATAAAATGTTTTATTTATAAATTCTAGTCGAACGAGATTTACATTTTTTTTCTAACAGTAATATTTTTATTATATATTAATTCTCGATATTTAATTTTAAGCTCTGGCTATTGCATTAGGGATGTTAATTATTTTTATGTTAAATTTTATAAATCTTACTCAATAAACTATTGCAAAGTCTTTTTTTTTCAAGAATTTAACCCCAGAACACGTGTTAATTGTTTCATACTTTACGTCCTGTATTATTCATAAATACACATATTTTTGTGCATTTCTGTTACCTCCCATGAAAGCCGCAAGAACAAATTTACCTTGTTTAAGCTCTAATCTGTCAGATATTGGCAATTCTTTTTCTTCGCTCTCGTCACAATCAAAGTTGCTCAATTAATTCATGATTCTATTATCAATTTAACTTGATAATAGAATCATCAAGTTAAATTGAAAACTGATAAAGATTTCCTGGTCCTTTTTTTTTTGTGCATGATATTTTTCTGTTCAGTATCCATTTTCCTCTTTTCCCTTTCGGCAGCTTTTGCATTTTTAACATATTTTTTCTTTTTATTATAAATAGTCATTTGTTCTGAAGCAACCACAGCATAAAGTTTATCATGTTTTCTCATTCTTTAACATATACCTGGCCTCACCATGCCACAGTGTTTATGCCACTGAAAATGGTAGACGGCCGAAGTGTGAAGGTTCCGGGTTCGGGTCCCATCGCGCGGTTTTCGATCTAACGGTCTGGAGTTTTGGTAGGTTTTCTCCAGATGTAACTTGAATACGCGTTAGAACCCCTTAGAAAGTTCTCCTACCTAGGCACCCCCCACCTTTGGCAGATCGCCTTAGTGTAGCGTTGCCATAATCACACACAATCACATTAACATATAGCTCCTTTGACCGAAAGAGCCCTCTTAAATGTTGATGGAACGTATTTTAAAGCCATTCACCATTAAATTGACTATCAGCATGCTTTGCCATAGCATTCTCACCTTTAGCAAACCTTTTCGATCGTGTGATGGAGCTTTTTGGCTCTCCCAATGATGCAGGCACAGTTGTGTCATTTTGACCGACTTCGATTCATTTTACTGTTCGGCAACGATTGTAAGCACTTAAATGATGTCGCGCAGGAATTTTGCTCCGTTAGTTATTGCCGTACCACATGGAATTTCATAGAAAGATGCTCAACAGCGTACTCCTCTATCTCTGGCAATCACCGATGCCCATGAAACTTTCGAATGAATTAAGAGATTTTATGGACTCAGTTTTATGTACTTTTAATGTACATTCTATTTTATTACATAGTCTACATTTAATTTTATTATGATTGACCACGTGTCGCAAACGCTGATTTTCAAAAATCAGCAATTTCTTATCAACTGCCGAGCAGTGTACTTACAGGGCGACTGACTTGTAAGCTTAGAATATAGGATTTGTTGCCACCACAATTCTCACATATTCAAAAACGCTAACAATTCTGACAACAGATATGATCGCTTTAATGAATATACGCTTCAATATAATGTACGAATTGCTGTCTCGATGGTATCATTGTATCGTTTTCCATGATTCTTTAAAGTATTAAATGGAAATAGCAATATTATGAGAAAATAGCATTTTTAATCGAAATTTCAATAAAATTTGAACATTGAAACATTGAGTAAAAACTTACTAAAATATGAGAAGAGGCAATGTATAAATTATACATAGAGGCAATATATAAATTGTGAAAGTAAAAGTATAATTCTATCTTTTACTTAACTGTTTTATACATACTGATACAAAAATCATATAAACACAGATTAGGATATGTTGTCAAAATATCGATACGCATTATGCAAGTAATTTTTCTCAAGCAACAGCCTCTACTTATTGCGGATATAGTACGCTTAATTAAAAAAAATAGACACAATATGTTTTTTAGCTTCTTCAAAAAACTTAACATAAATGTTTATGAAATTTAACATTGTAACGTTGATTCTTCTTCCGTATTTACATTACAGGATAACGAAATGAAAGAGGTCAAGAGGTCAACACTCTATTGCAAATGTCTTCAGATGAAACTATGGTGTTCAGAAAGACTTGAAATTTTGTGTAGTGAATAGAAAAAAAAAAAAAAAAAAGGAATTTGTTTGAACGAATAAAAAGTTAGTTAAACTGTCACCGCCCGAAGCCGTATTTTTTTTTAATTACGCATTTACGACTGGTTACTTTTTTAAAAATTTCATCACTTTCTTACCTCTAAGTAACACAAACATAATAAATCATTTCAAAAATGTGCTTTTTTATATTTAATACTAACTTTATGCACACAAGTTACCTCTTCATTACTATATTATTGTGTGAAGTACCCGTTCTTCGCACAGAATATATACAGGGTGTCTGTTCTGAAAGTAATGCGCATGATTTTATTGTGGCCCCACTATTTATCACAGCGCGATTGGAATGGTCGAAAAATATGGTGGGGGGATCTGTCCTTCCTAACCCGCTGGGTCTCAGTTCGCTCCGAGCAGGAGGTGAGGCTGAGCGCCTAAGGCTTGTCTTCGCGCAAAGTGTTTTTTTTCGATTGTGTCACGGCGCAATGGAGTGTTCGCTGAACCAGCGTAACGCGATAAAGTTTTGGTGTGCGGCTTGGGATGAATTCGATATCTCAGTGTGGAAGGTGGCACAAGGCCTGCAAGGATGCCCGACGAGCCCCGCTCTGGACGCCCAACAACTGCCCGAACCGATGAAAACGTCCAGCGTGTGAGGAAAGTGTTGAAGTGAGACCGTCGGCTAAGCATCCAGGCAATCGCTCTAACACCCTGAACTTGCCAAAATGTGTGGCACATGGGATTGTGACAGAGGATTTGCAAATGCGAAAGGTCTATGCAAAGCTTATAGCTTATGCCGAAGGAGTTGACGAGGGAGCAGAAAGAACTGCGAGTTTTGCGCAGTGAAGAATTGTTGGTATTGATTAGAAAGGATCCAGCCCTGACTTGGCTCCGTGTGACTTCTTTTGTTCCCCTGACTGAAGAGACAGGCGAAGGGAAAGTACTGGGTGTCGGTGGAGAACATCCAAGCTCGTGTTACAAGCTTCCTGCGAGGCATTCCAGTCGACCCAGCAAACACATAGAGGTTCTCTGAACGTCTACTAACGTTCAGAAAAATGTCTTCTGAACGTTAATAGACGTTCAGGGAAACTGTGTGTGTTTGCTGGGGAGGTTTTCCAGGGTGCTTTCCAGGCCTGGCAAAATTGACTTCGCAAGTGTATTAATGCACAAGGGAACTATTTTGAAGAATTTTAACCATCTCTACCAATAGGATCAATAAATCTATTTTTCCCAGAAAATGCGCATTACTTTCAGAACGCACTCTGTAGTATGGATATCATTCTGCATTTATTTAAGTGTAATTCATCCAGTTTGAGTCTTTCACAGAAAAACTTACCGGGAGAGTTGGAGCAGCAGACAAGGTTTATTCTTCCGTATTTTTCTATACATTTGTTCAAACATTTTAAACTAATCGGTATAACTGCGTCATTTTCAAAATTCAAAATTTTCTATAAATCTGTAAATTCGGCAAGCTAAATATTAAATGCAATTGTAATCATTTTGTTTTCTCAATTAAATAAAATTTATTCAAGACATTTATACTTATTTCATGGAAAAATCAATCTCCGTAATTTCAGGATCTATTATGGTCTAATTAAAGTCCCAAATACTGCGACATTATTCTTATTTTGTGTGCCTTTTGAAACAGTTTTGAAATTATCAACGCTATATATATGCATAAACAGCGAGCATACATACATATATATGTATATATGCATAAGTATTAAAGAAGTATTCTCTCTGGCAAAACAAACACCATGTGTTCGTTAGAAAATATTGTTATTTTTGTGAGATTTCTTCCAGTAAACCAATATTTAAAACCATTAGACTAACTGGAAAAGAAAAATAAATCCAAAATTTCTCACTGATTTTACGCAAAACCCAACTTAAATTATGCATTAAGGAAAAGGATCGGAAACAGATATCTCCTTCAAGAATATACTCAAACCTCTAACTTTCTGTCATCAATCAAAGGAATCACTATTTCTTTTTCAAAAATCATAGATTTTCTTTCAGCGCATGATGCTTCTCGACAACATTTTTTTTTTCCTCAGTGAACATATGTTGCAAAGGATTTGCGTTACTTCCTTACGTAAATCAAGTGGAATTTTAGATTTAGTGTCCTTTCATACAGAAGGAGTTATTCAAAGTTTTCCGAATTTTACATTTAAAAATGCAACTATAAACCCTCCTTTGTTGCATAATATTTTGTATTTTAAATAATAATGAATATTCATACTGTTTGTTTTATTTTATTTTCTAAATGTGTTGAAAGTATTTTTGTGGTGAGTTTCGATAACATTACTTTAAATAATTTAACTCAACCTGATAATTTAGCTCAAGCTATACCAAGTATTATTTTTTTTTCTATTATATAATCTTTTTTCTGTTACACTGACCTTTGAGGAGACTGACCTTATACTGACCTAACCTGAAAGGTTAAGACAATAATCATAAATATTTGATGGAATTGTAAAGGGCTAACTTTGTGGCATACCGCACTGCTGCCGATCTAACGATCTGAAGATTTGGATGATTTTCTCCGGATGTAACAGGAATACGCATAAGAGTGCATTCCTCCATTTTGCAGACAACCCTACTGTGAATCGCTTTAACAAAAACAACGGCTACAACAACAAAGTTTACGGTTTAACAATTTCTCATAAAATATGGGAGATATGGTTAATCTGGGTATTTTTAGGGTCTTTTTAAGCGCATAATTTGTTGATATTTCACAAGAAGTCACTAATCTTGTCATTGCTGTCGGCCCATTAATGCATTGCATTGTAGAATCGTATATTGTAAACTGGTACGCATTTGTTGCTTAAGTGCTATGCTACATAGCCCTTCTTATAAGGATCACATAAGGATAGCCGAGTAATATGGACCACATAAGAATTATTTTTGATTGAATGCATGAATTTATATTTATAAAGGCTAATTTTTTAAAGTTTTAAGAAAATATTTACAAAGGGCATAGTGTAAAATTTTATTTGATTGAGAATTATGGAAACTTATAGCCAATGACATTGCCTGCATAAGTAGGACGTATTTCCTTAATTTACATTCAACGCAATAGTAACGTAGGATACGATAATTGAGCGCAGTCATCGTGTGTTCACGGCAAACACTTGCTGCACTTTTCCTTGTTAACTGCATTGAATCAAGATACAGATGTTCCCCAACTCTTGTCTCTTTACTTCGCTTAACAGGTGCTGCCAATTTCCAAGCTATTATATTGGTATCAACATTACCCGTTTGTTACTGCGTTTCTGTTTCATTGATTTTTCACAGAGATAGGACGTCAAAACTATTGCATCTGATGTATTTCCCTACTTTTGTTTACCATCTGGCAGCTTTCGACGACCTGTAACTGAACTTAAAACGTCTAGGCTCACCTTGCTAGTGTTAGGAAGGGAGGCCTGGTATCCATGACCGGTTGTAGTATCGGCTGGAGGCGGCTTGTCTGTGATCATGGACGTTTATTCTTCAGCAATAATTATTCGATCTGTGACTATGGACGTTTCTTCTTCAGCATTAGTGGTTCAATAGGTACCAAAAGCAGACAAGGGGTTGTCAATGACTATGGACTTAGGTGGTTCGACTCTGTGCCATAAACAAGGAAAGGGTTGTCTATGACTATGGGCGTTTCTTCTTCGGCAGTAGTATTTCGAGGTGTGGCATCAGAGGATGGGGATTTTCTGTGAGAATGAAAAATGAAACTTCAATATCCTTGAAAACATTTCGAAACCCACATGCATTTTTATCACAAGTCTATTTTACAGGATCGGTAATGGTCTGCATTGCACGGCAGTTAGAGCAAACAGCACACACTCGCGAGAAACGCCATTTTAAGGAATCTCAAACTGAATGCTTTCTACCTGAGAGAGAAGGTTAATACCCAGCTATGAGCTGCTGAAAGATATTCCGAACGCTAAAACTAGTGACCGCGGTGATTTATGAATAAAAATGCCACTTACCGGGTCTACTGATTCTCTGAAAAGTCAATCGTTACCGTTTACTTACAAAAGTTCATTTCCCCGGTTTGCAGCACGGTGGAAGCTGATAAAAAAAGGAAAAAGGGTTTTCATACGCATCTTCCTCTACTCGGTAGAACGACTGTTACTATATCGGGCCCATGTTACACGCTAGTCCATATTATAGGCCTCTGCTACTCTCCCACTGTGTCCATGACATGAATAGCTTTGATAACTATAGAATTAACTATAGAATTAGTTACAATCTTTGCACGACGTGCACGTAGACAAACAATTAGACGAACACTATTATTTAATAAAATACAAGGCAAATAAAAGAGCGAATTTATCATTAATTCAGATAGTCATATTAAATGATCTTATACTGTAACGGGTGATTTTATGTGCAGGGTAAACATGTATTAGATGAAAGTAGAGACAGTTCTAAATTTTATTCTCTGTGCAGCTACGCAAATATCGTTATGCGATTCCTTTCTGTAAAAATAGAAAATTTCGTCAACGTTTTAAATGAAGTTCATCGAAAATTTAGCATGTTAAAAAATACAAAGTACGCGATCTAGGCTGTTGTTTATTTTATTCAGTTTAAGTATCATTTTTAGTTTCTAACTTTTTTCAGTCAGTTACTGAAGAGAAAAAGAAAATAAACGTTCTTAACGCATCGTGGAAATCTCGATTTAAAAATTTAAACTCTCTGACTAAACATGCTTAGACAAATGCATCCTTGGAGACAGAAGAAAAATATATTTTTGTCAAACGTTATTTGTTCGCATATCTTTAAAATCTTATTTCACGTCGTTTCTTCATTTCGTGTCAAAGGAAGCAAAATTTCATTTTGAAGGTAGATTTAAATTAAATTCTTTTCAAGAAAGACGTGATGAAAAGGTTTGTATGAAATTTCACTTTTCAATCTTAGTTTATGTCATCGTTAAGGGAGCAGAAAGTTTAAATTCAGTCAAATAGATATATTCTCAGGATAGATTTAGTTCTTTTAGAATGGTTTATATGTTATTTATAAAAATTGGACAGTTTAAAGTGACAATTTCAATATTTTTTTTAATTTAAAAGAAACAAATTAAGTATTACAGAATTTGATAGTATAGTATTTTTCTTAAGAAATTGTAAGTGTTGAAAAGAAAAAATTCGCTTTTTTTATATACCGTATATGATTCTCAGAAAGCTAAATTTATAAAAGCTTCTAATTGAAAAACTGTTAAAGTGTGTTTCAGATTTTAACACTTTTACATTCAGTTATTTTACATTAAAATAATGAAATTATTTACATGCAGTTAAATGCATTGTAAAATTTCCAAAAATTATAAAAAAAAAAAAGATTTATATCCTATTTAATTAAACACTTTGCTAGAATTGAATATGGAACAATCTTTGTCTCTACATAATTTTTCAGTAGGTATTAATAATTGTATGAATGCATTTTACACTATTTTGTACTTTTTTGTTATATTTTGAATTTGTATAAGCAAGTAAAAATAATAATTTCTCACATTAACACTGTAGACATAGTGGAATTGCAAGAAAAAATATATTCATTAATGTTCAGGTTCAAGGAATGTCATTAAACATACGGTCTTTATTCACAGATGAGCTTTTGAATATCCATCAGTACTTTGTGAGATTCATAATCCCACGGTAGGAACATAATATGCAGTTTAGTTCACATATAAATGTAGGTATCATTAATATTTTTTTTTCTCGTTTGAATCTGTAAACCAAATTTTTTTTTAAATTATAATTCATTTACAATAAACATAGAAATGTAGTGAGTGCTCGAAGAGAAAATTTTGTATACGTATTAAATCTTCAAAACAGAATTGTAACAGAATTAAAAACAAGAATATCAAAATGTCTGTTCAATAAAAGTTTCATTCATAGAAATTTATTTTATTGTTACTTTAAAGATTATTATCTTTAAAGTATTCTTGTTGTTAAAAATATATTAATATTTTTTGTCGATTATTGTATTTGAAAATAAGCTGATGTAAAACATGGAACGTACTGGTTCCATGTTTTACATGAAATATATATGATGTAAATTAGTAATTGTAGAAATTAGTAAATTATATATTATATAATTATGTAAATTAGTATATACTTATAATAATATTATGTTGCAAATGTTTAAGTATTTTTTTTACCGAAAGACTGACTGCCTAGCTGTACCAATATATATATATATATATATATATATATATATATATATATATATATATATATATATATATATATATATATATATATATATATATATATATATATATATATATATATATATATATACCGCAGTTTAGTGTTTTGAAAGAGAAAGTTATAATTTCGAGGCGAGCATATTTCTTATACTTACCGGTGAAGAATAAATTACAATTACCAATATGTGTGATCATACGTTTAATAAATTTTCAAACATAAAATAGGAGTAATATTCTTTAGTGTTAATTATAAATGAAAACTTTATTCGTCCGCTCTCTCTTCATAAGGTAATTAAAAAAAATTACTTAATCACTTATTCTACTGATAATTTTACAGAAAACTGCATATGTATAATAACATTAAAATGTTGATTTAAGGGGTTAGGGGTAGTCAGAATTTTCAAAAAAAATGATTTTTTTTTTTTTTTTTTTTTGCATTTTCTTAAACTATAGTATCTTAAAAATATTCTCTGAAAGTTTGAAGTGAATCCGACAAATATCTTTCGAGTTATTTAGCGAAGAATAAAAGTCTCTCTAGCGGTCTAATATTTCCGAGAACAATTAGCTAGCGGCATAATTCTCCCTTACCTCCTGAAGTTTTAAAAGCAATCAAGCCTATTTATGAAGATCTTAGTAATGAAAATTTACTTTCAAGATGTGTAGGTGGATTTAATCAAAATAATAATGAGAGCTTCAGCCAACTGGTGTGGAAAATATGCCCAAAAACTATCAATACTAGTTTTACCATTGTTCAAATTGTTGCATACGTAGCTATGAGTATATTTAATGAAGAGACAAAGTCACTATTAGTAATAATGAACACACTGGGACTTAGTTGTGGGCCTAATTCGCATCGGTATACTGAAAAAACCGATAGTGCACGTATAAAAGTAGCTGATCAGCGCGCTAAAGACAACACTCGCGAAGGTAGAATGCGACGTAGACAACAACAAATTGATGTTTTAGAAAGTTCTACAATGGCTGAAGAACTCTTATATGGTCCAGGAATAGATGACTCAGTGTAAGTATTGAAATTATTCGTATTACTGTACATCAATCGACTGTAAAACTTTCAATGCGTTTTTCTCAAAACTATGTTTTTTGAACTGGTGACCACTGTAACTCAAAAACCACTCGATAGATTTGAATGAAACTTATACAGCTTTTAGAAAACATAAAAAGCTAGTGCCTGATCGAAGGATTTTTTTTTTTTTTTTAAACTTCGATTTTTTATAAACAATTAATTGTTGGTTTTTTCCCGAAAATCTGCAAAAAAATTTCCAGAGACCGCCATTTTGTTAATTTTGAAAAAAAAAAGCTTCGATCAGGCACAAGATTATCTATCCATAAAAATATAATCTTTTTTGTTTCATTGATTTTAGATGAATCTCCAAGGAGCTGTAATGGTCACCGAAAGGACCCATTATTAAAACCTGTTCAACTTAGACCGCCATAACTTGTAAAATAATTATTATATTTTTTTTAAATTTAAGTGAAGTAATGTTAAAGTATGATGAAATGATACTATGTTTTTACTTATGTGAAATAAACTTCATTACTAGTAAAAAAAAATTAATAAAAAATGGCATTTTTTCACGCCTCTGACTATCCCTAACCCCATAATGAAGTAAAATGGGTCTAAAAGCAGGCATTTGTTATTAATGGGCTCTTTTCAATGACTTAAAGTTAAACATTAAACTTTTTTGTGTAACTTAAAGTTATGCATTCATCACCTTGGCATCTAGAAAAAAAAAATCTGGAGTGACTCCAATTGACTTTCCGAACATTTCAGATTTACCAAGCGTATAAATAAATTTCATTCAACGGAATTGGATCTAGTGTTCATCCAATAGTACACCTAAAATGATTTGAGTGTATAAACCGCAATGTTTAAGAATACTTTTTTGTAGCCCTGTAAAAAGTGTAGGGCATGCACTCTCTAAACTTTATGCAGTATGTGAGACAGTGACCTCTCATATGCGTATCTAATTTGATGTCAATCGATTGATGTCATGTGAAATAGACACTAGCTCCCTTTGAATGATTTGCATCCTTAAGTCGTAATATAAAAATAACATTCTGCAAGTCTCTGAACAAACTATCAGCTCTACACGCACCATTATCTATGCAGGTCACGAGACCGTGACCTATAATATAGATACCCAATTTGAGCTTAATCGAATGCATCCTATAGACACTAGCGCCCTAATATAGGCGCTAATGTAAAAGAACACTCTGTTGCCCTATGTTGTGTGACGGTGACCTATAATATACCTACCCAATTTGAACTTCTTCGAAAGCACCATTTAGACACTATCTCATTTTAAATGATTTGCGTTCACAGACCGTATTGTATAAGAATTATTTTTTGCAATCCCACGAAGAAACTATCAACTCTACACACGCCAAAATCTATACAGATCATGTGACCGTAACCTTTTATAGAGATGTCCAATTTGTGCTCAATCGAATGCACCGCTTAGGCGCTAGCGCACTTTCAAGAATTTCCGTCCGTAGGTCATAATGTAAAAGAAATAATTTTGTAAAATAAATTAAGTCCTATACACGCTAAAATCAATACCCGTCTTGTGACAGTGGTTTATAACATATATACCAAATTTGAGCACAATCGAATGTACCGTTTAGGTGCTATTGTGTTGACTCACTCACGCACACACACACATAAATACATACATACATCTCGTAAAAAAAGCATAAATGAATTCAGAAGACCTCCATACGTGTAAATACACAAAATCTCAATGTCGAATTTTTTCATGATTACAATACTTTCCTTATGTGTACATGGTCGGAAAGTAAAAAATCTGGAGTGACTCTCCTTGGCTTTCCGAACACTTGATATTTACCAAGGGTTAAAATAAATTTCATTGAACTCAATCGGATCTAGTGCCCAGGCACTAGTGCACTTAAAATTATTCGAGTGTATATGCCACAACGAATAAGGAATTTTTTTTGTTGCCCGGCAAAAATCTGTCTATCATCTCTACACACACCAAAATCTATGCACTCTATAAACACCAATGCACTTTGAAGAATTTTCGTCCATAAGCTCTAATATAAAAGAACACTCATTTGTTGCTCTGTCAAAAAACCATATGTCCGATACACAGCAAAATATATACATATTGTGTGACGGTGATCTACAATATGCATACCCAATTCGAACTACTTCTAATGCACCATTTAGACACTAGCTCATTTTAAATGATTTGCTTCCACAGGCCGTAATGTATAAGAATTATTTTTTTGCAATCCCGTGAACAAACTATCATCTCTACGCACACTAAAATCTATACGGATCATGTGACTGTGAGCTTTTATAGAACTAGTCCAATTTGTGATCAATCGAATGCACCGTTTAGAAGCTAGCGAACTTTCAAGAATTTCCGTCCATTGGCCATAATGTAAGAGAAATCTTACATTACTTCGTAGCCCTGTAAATATATATATATTTACAGGGCTACGAAGTTATTATTATATATACGAAGTTATATATACTATATTTACAGGTCCCTGTAATTTTACTTAGCAGCCCTGTAAATAAATATATATATACGTAGGTTGCTATTTATATTTCTAGCCTTGGCAACAGAAAGCGTGGCTAGGCGATCGCAGACGATAGAAAATTTGACATTTGTAAACATAAATTCTTCCGAATGAATTGCCATTTCAGCTTGATTTGTGTAGTTTACAGGAAATTTAAAAATTCATCTCGTTAAAAAAATGGAGTTGACTCATGAACATTTTCGTGCAATTACTTTTCATAACTTTCGACGTGGATTGTCAAGGCAAGCGTGTTTCGATGAACTTAAATAATTATACAGCGATAAAGCGCCATCCTACAGCACTGTAAAAAGCTGGTATAACAAATTGAATCGTGGTCGGTGTTTGATCCCAGACGAATTCCGTACAGGTCGTGCAAAATCGGTTGCTGTGCCAGAAAATATCGATGTTGTGCGAGAACTGATTAAGCAAAATCGTCATGTAACATACCGTGACTTTGGACATTAGTATGACAAGCATCAATAAGATATTACATGAACATTTGACCGTAAAAAAAGATTTGTTCGCGTTGGATTCCGCATAATCTGAAAAACGCTCAAATGAAGGCTCGTACCGATTGGTGCAAGTAAATGCTGACAAAATACAATCAAGGTGAAACAAAGGCTGTGTATAACATCTACACAGGTGACGAATCATGGATCTATGCATATGAGCCGGAAAGAAATCAGCAATCGATTGTATGGGTCTTCCAAGACGAGCAAAATCAAACAAAAATTGTTCGAGCAAGAAGCACATAGAAACAAATGGTTGCCTGTATCTTCGGCATTACCGGTCACGTGGTGACAGTGGCGTTAGAGCAACGCTCGACCGTTAATTCTGAATGGTAAAAGACTATTTGTTTGCCAGAAGTCGTCGGAGAAATTCGAAAAAAGCAGAAGGAGAGACGCATAATTCTTCATCATGACAATGCGAGCTCTAACACATAGGATCAAACAAATTATTTTCTGAAATGCCAAAACATCGAATTGATGGGTCATCCGCCGTGCAGCCCTGATTTGGCACCCAGTGACTTTTTTTTAATTCCCGTACATTAAAAATAAATTACGAGGACAATGATTTTCGACACCCAAAGAACGCCCGAATTCAAAACGCATGTTTTGCAGTTGCCTCAATCGGAGTGGAAAATGTGCTTCGAAAATTGGTTCAAACGCATACAAAAGTGCATTGATCTTCATGGAGAATATTTTGAAAAACAATGTAACCAAATTCGATCATAAATATTTGTTGTTTCATTATTGGGACAGAAATAGCAACCCTCGTGCATATAATATTAAAATAGCTAAACTTACGAATCAAGAAATCATTCAACAGCAGTTATGGTATTCCATTATATTCAGTGATCATGCAATCGTATCCAAATAAGTTGATATATCCAATAAATATAAAATGCAAACAGAGGTAAAATTGAAAAGTGAAATGGAATTGTAAGGAATAAACCCTTCAGACCCCACAAACAGAATACTTACTACCAAAATAAAAACAAAATAACAGGTTTTCAATGTAGTTACTTAGCACAAGAAAAAAAACAATCATGTTAAAAAACAATCATGAAGTCAAAAATGGAGACGAAGTGGCCATATGCATTAAGTATGAAAACATGCCTCACTTTGGAGCTGTTGCCAATTGAAGAGGAAAAAATACACGTTGCCACAATTTTATTACAAAACTTGAACAATAAGTACAAGTTGAATGTTAAATAAATAAATTTAGAGTAAATTAAAATATTCTAGAAATATTAATAGTATTAAAGAGAAATAATTGCATGAGATAGATTAGGTTCATAATATTTAAATGGGAATACATCTAACTTCTTAAATAGCTCACTATTCGCGTTATATGTCTAGACATATGTCAGAGATTATATTAATTGATGTATATATATTAAACACACAAATACACACATACATACATCTCTTAAAAATAGCATAAATGAATTCAGAAGACCTCAAAACTTGTCAATACACCAAAACCTTGAAGTCAAATTTTTTCATAATTACAATACTCTCCTAACTTGGTCCATGTTCGGAAAGTACAAATATATGTAGATAGTTTTAAAAGGAAATTTTCAAGTTTTTTTTTCCCAAGTTTTTTTTTAATAAAAGTAAGGCTTTTTTTTGGTATTTGCTACGGTAAACGTAGTCAAGGGCAGTCTACTAAAAGAAGGATTGCGGATGACTTTCTAAAGGGTTCTAAGGTTCATTCATGTAACATCTGGAGAAAACCGCCCAGATCTCCAGACGGCTAAATCGACAGCCTAACCCGGGACATTGACACTTCGCCCATCCACTATGTTCAGTCTCTTATCTACTCGGGCATGGTGCTCCCCATGATATAAAAGAATTAGAAGTGGTGTAAAATGGGTAACAGAAAAAAGAAAAAGAAAGCCAAAAATTTAATACTCTTCAGTTTGTCGGTGGGGGTGGCAAATTAATAACTAATTCACTCTTTCTCCAGGAAAGTCATCTTTCAGATATTGGACTTTTGTGAAATAAAACTTGCAACATTTCTTTCTCCAATAATACCAACTTTGTAGCTGTAATGGTAATATATATATTTTTTATAAACCATCCAAATCCGGGAGAGAAATGTGATACACCCTGCATATTAATTTCCAATATATATATATATATATATATATATATATATATTTAGAAACATTTGCTGACGATACACAAAAATTATAACCACAGGGGGATTTGGATAAAAATGTAGATATTGTATTATCCTATGCATGCCACAGAGTTCGAATCAAAGCTTTTTAGGAATGAAAGTCAGGAAACCGCACGCTTTTGACAACTTCGCCATTCTGACCAACGTGTTTATTCTTATCGTGAATAGTACGAGGGATGATCAGAAAAAAAGGGTTACAAGCCACATTATTTGAAAACTACATATTATGGAGAAATGTCGGGCATAATGAGTTAACTTGTCCTCCTGCTGGACAATGCCAGGCATATACTGCTCAAGCAACGCAGGAATTGTTGCGACAGTTCAGGTGGGAAACTTGGAGTCACTCCCGCATACAGCCCAGATTTGGCACCCAGTGACTGATTCCTGTTTTGGAGGTTGAAGGAGCACTTATCCGGCACACGGTCTTCTTGAGACAGTACTGTGAAAACATCCGCCAAGACCTGGCTCAATGGACAGGGACCTGGTTTCTACCAAGACGGGTAAAACAACTTGGTTCTGATAAATTCCGCTTTGTATCTACTGTTTATTTCTAATAAATATTTCTTGACATAAATAAATATTCGATTTGTTACCTTTTTTTTTTATCACTCCTCGTATATATAAGTAAACATTATTATTTTTCTTTTATGTTTGAAATGGTTATAGAGCCCAAATATTTGCAAAATCCTTTGTTTTCATCGGAAATTCACAACTACGCTAATCTCAGAGCTGTAGCTCTATTGAAATACGATAAGAAATCTATAAAAATATAGGTAAAAGTATGCTCAACTCAGATCAACGTACATATGAATATTAGCTCTTGAAAACAAAATATCTAAGCTATTTATGCAAATCACACAAAGTTATTTTAATAGAAAGAAATTCCTTTATTAAAGAGTTATTTTTAATATAATTCAAACTTTGTTCAATTCTATCTCTAATAATTTGAAAGGAAGACCCAGAGATATGTATTAGGCTGAGTATATTAATATAGTGTTAGTAATGAGCATGTTTGATCCGATTTCGGTATTTTCTGTGTGAACGCGTAAGATAATTCATGAACACACATGTCCACCCTCACATACGCACATACACACAAATACAAGAAGTATTACAGTAAAGAAATCAATTTTAAAATTACATACTAATCATTTAATCAAATATTTGTATGCCCTGCTAAGAAATGAGTTACGAAAATATTAAGTGTGAAATACGAAATCCAATTAAAATTCCCATCACATCATTGTAAAAGAATAAATTAAATACAAACAAGGTATTCTACCGCGAAACTCATGAGATTTCTATTAAATTAATGATGTGTGCATTGGTGAATTCAATATTTAGAATTACTAGGCAGATCATAAGCATTGAATAATCTGGAATTTATTCTGCGACACTAAAATTTAACGAAGAGCTTTTAAAGGGAACATGAAGCAATCAAGTGTATAGTACCGCACCTTAAAGGAACTTTGTTAGCGATAATACGGTTAGTACTTCGCCATACTGATAATACGGTTAGTACTTCAGCAAAAATTGTAGCTGGAAAACATTTTCCGTATTCTTTTATCGGTTGCTTTATTTAATAAAAGCGGGGCTAGAAATTTGTATTTATAAGTCATTAGAAAAGCGCCATTCATAATTATGTTACTGGTTATTGGACAAGCGGAAAATGCCTACATGCCTGGAAGGTAATTTTGTTCCTGTAAAGGTCATTGTCAGCATTAAAATGTGTTTAGATATCCCAGTAAAAGATAATGACATTTTTATAATAAGCACGTATTAAAGTAATGTCAGTTTTTAATTTTTAATTATTTAGAATTTATGATTTGCTTTAAATATCCTTAAGAGCTTTGTGAAAAAAATCCTTTTGCTTCTATTAAATTATACATAACAGAATGCACTTCATTTAAAATTAGTTTATTTAAATATTTGACACAACATTTCAATAACATACGATAATCTTGTTTAACAATTACTTGCAAAATATGGGCGATATTGCCAAGCTCGGTCCAGCTTAATCAACATTTTATGGTACCAAATTTTGCTGTGTTTTGTCAAAAGGTTGATAGACTTGGATATAGTTGGCGCTATTATGGGACAGGTGAAATCGTACCGTACTTTAATATATATTTATATATTACACTAACATAGGAGGTACCAAAATTGAAGATATTATACGCTGCGAATGAAAAGAATTAGATGTAAACATTAGTGGGAACTTTTTCGTTTTCATAACATCAATCATTGCCAACTAGGCCGTTATATTATTTACTGCTGCTGTTACTTCATTAAAATAAATGAAGTAATAAAGTAAACATAAAAAGGTAGATATGAGGTTGCTATCCTTGGCACATTAGGATATTTTATTAACTGTAACGATGTATACAATCAGTGGAATACGCGAAACAGAAATATACATAGGAGGTATGAAATTTATAATCTCTCAACAAATTTAAAACAACTCATTTTGGGGATATTTGTTTTCGTCACATAAATTTTAATAGATCAAATTCCAGATGGTGAGCGTGCAGTGTCATGAGTTGGCGTTTATTCCGCCAATCGCTCTACTGATTGTGTAACTGGGTGGTGTAGGAAATTATATCTTTGATTGACAATTAGATGGTCAAACCTATCATCTTTTATTATTTTAATTTTTTTTCACTGTGCAATATTCCCTTTTCTTGAGAAATTCAATCGAGTCCTTTAGAGTATTAATTAAATCCAAGATTGTAAAATTCATATTTTTTAGTATAGAATAAAAGCTATGCAACGTTTAAAAAGTTTTCAATTCTTTTTTTTTAAAGCAGGAATACGTATTAAATAATCGCACCATTTATGGACTTACTTTAGATAAGATTTTAATTATTTTTATGCATTCCTTTTTAGTTGAGTGTTCTTGTTACCATTATATGAAGTTTGAAAAATGAGGCTACAGAATAAAATATTTAGCATAATATTGTGCTGTCACACTGATAGCCAATGAATATGTAAAATTTAAAAGCTGTAGCTTAATTGGAAGAAGAGTTAAAAATACAATTGTTTACGGAAAATCGGTAATACAGCTTGATAGGCAAAAAATAAATGAAAAGGCATGAAAAAGTAAAACTTAAACCGAGAGAACAGTGAAACTGAATTAAAGTATTAAACAAAAATAGTGTTACATACACGTTGAAAGGGAGGCATCATGGAAAATTTGGGTACAGATTTTTCAAGATTCAGGGCTACTAGGATTACTGAAGAAGGAGTCACAAATATAATTAGAATATGAAAAATATTATACATAAACATTCCGAGGAATTTTATATAGTACGAAAAATCTTTGTATTAATTGTATCTATGAGTCAAGAGTCTGTCAGCAAAAAACATATGTAACATTTCTTTGTAAAATAGTTCATTAATACAAAAAAATATGTTTTTTTTTGTAAATGTCTTAGTCTATAATAATCATAATGCTGCAACAATAAAACACTCCAGCATGTTGAAAAACATATAATAAAACGGGAATACATAAAATCAAATGGCTGATTATATTTCACCTGCCAACGTTTTCAATGAATTAAGAAACCTCATTCATTTTTTTTTCTCTCTCGAATTCTTCAGAAATATTGGCTCTAGAGCCAATATTTCTTACTTCACTTTTTGTGACTTCTCACTTATTTATCACTTCACTTGTTGTGACTTATTTAGGACGATAAGTTTAGCAATATTTCGCAACAAAAGTCACCAAGCATGGTTACATTTCAGGCATTTGGCGAGATTTTACCAATGGGTCCTTCAATAGCTTGCTTTCCTGCATTGGTATTATGCAATAGCCTAGTATTACTCGTTTACATTTCTATGACGCAATCAAAATTGGCGATTGTTCGGGATGCGATGTCGACGGAATATATAAAAAGGGCAGAAGGACCGGCGAAGTTGAGTTTAGTGAATAGTCGTAGCGAGTTCACTGCAGTCTGCTGAGAGCATTAGGCTGTATGTTGTGCGTGCTTTTGTACGCTACTTATCGCTTGTTTTAGAAGCTTGTTTCTGCATGCTGCGTGTAAACCTTTGTTCTATTCTGAGGAACTGTTTAAGATTTTCCTGCAGAATTTCCTCTAAAATTTTGTCTGTGGAAGTATTTTGTTGTGTATGAAATACGCATCTGAGAGAGCTTCTGTTTTAAGCTGACTGTTATAAATTCAGTTCCTGTTTATTAATTCCTGTGAATTTTCCTCTTAAAATGGACTCTCAAAGTATGAATCCGAAAACTAAACAGAATTTTCTGCAACGATATTTTTTTTTACCGAAATATGCGACACATTTTAAAGAACAGTAGACAGAATACTAGGCGATAAACACATAATCATTGAAGTATGTTTTGAAAATGCGTAATCTGAAATAATCATATTTGGTAAGGACCCCTTAGATTGACCCCACGGAGGGCATCCCACTCCTTGGCAAAATTCCGCGTGCAAATAATTGGCCGTAATCCCACAACTCAACAATACATTTAAAAGAATTATAACTGAATAGAACTAGAAAATATTCGATATCATCAGAATATTCTAAATGTAAATTCATTCTCAGGAAGCAGAACATTTTTCGAACAAAATTTTTGCTATAAAACTCATTAACCCTACAATGCATGCTTTTTTTAAAATGGGCTGCAAATAAAATCGCAACTTCATTTAGATTTTCTTATTCTATTAAAAATATTTGTTAAAAAATTTAGTATGTGATTTCCCAGAAAAATCATAAAAAATATTCAGATACGAAGGTCCACCCTATAGCTCTCGTAAAATCGAAGAAAGTAATATAGCCCAATTTTACTTTACTTAGTCCAATATTACCATATTTTAATAGCTTTGTGTTTATTTTCATTTAGCAATAAAAATTAGAAGCAATTAAAAAACCGGCTAAAATTTGTTCAGTGAACTGGATGCACGTGTTATAAATCCATGCTTGTTTGCTCAAAAAATAATGCTGGCATACATTTTAAAAACTAAAAATTATTTCCATGAGATCTTGCATTTTATTTTAAATGCATATTTTAGACAGAACCTACAATATTTTCTTTTTATTGCAAAAAAATGAGAGTGTAGCCAATTTGCAACAGTATGCACTGTAGGGTTCAATCATTCTCGATACAGATTGTTAGACGTATCAAGTAGGGTAATGTAATGGTAGGGTGGTTAGACGTAGCTATGACAGGGTAATTCCGGGACTTATGCCGCACATTTTTTCGAATTTGTGTAAAAATTCTCAGGGTGCACATACAATAAAATAAATGATTCTGTTTTACTTAATGCAGAATAAAAAATATGTATACTGAGACAAAAAAGTATTAAAAAATAATTTTAGTTTTTTACATTTTTTTTTTCTAAAACATTGCACTGCGGGTGAAACGTCGATCTTCTGCGGGCGTCGCTCCTGTCACGATAACTTAAGTAATAAAAAAAATATTAAAATAAATTTTCATATCTGGACTATAATTACTTATGTGCTAACAAAAAAAAAAAAAAACTGAATGAGTACAAAGAGACGCATTAACAGGTTTCGATCAATATTAGTCTGCCGACTTAGTTTCCTACTAAAGTTAAATACTTATTTTTTAATTGAATTTTCATTGTTATTTCATCAGCAGTGTAACACCAGTGTGTTTGAGAGGGAGAAAAGAGTAAATTAGTGTTTATTGTGTTTTATTTGTTTTAACATTGTATTTTTTTGTTTTTACATTTTTTAAATTATTTTTTAAAAAGCGGGCGTTTCTAATAAAATCTGTAAACAAATTTAAAATTAATATGTTTTTAAGATCAATATTTCATTTAAGCTAGAATGTTAAAATGCAAAATTATTACAATTACAATTAACGACTAATATTATGCGCAACTTGATGAGTCTGTGCAAAATGAAAGGGAAAAAAAGTTAATGACACAATTAAATCCAGAAAATATACTCCATTAACATAAAGTCAATAATATAAGAAATAAGCTTTTAGATAAATTAAAATTCTAACAATAGCGGCAACCCGTACAAAAGAAACTGCGGCATGTATACCGGAATGGCAGAGCGGCATGTATCCCATTTTGTACGTAACATATCACAGTTGCCTGTTTTCGCAACGGAAAGTGGCGTAACTGTTCACACAGTATTCTGTACAGGTGTTACACTTAGTTTTGACTTCGAAGTCTTGCATGCATTCAGTAATTAGCGAAAAAAAACACTTAAGCGTAACATGTTTAAAAATTTTAACATGGAATTCATGCGCTTGTCTCAAAATAAGGATTGTATAGCTACATCAAAAGCATTGAATGCGGGATTTCATAATTAAATTTTGCCTAAAAGAATTCGAATAGCTGAGTGTATTACTGTGCAGTGTTTACTTTATAAATTTTTTTTTTAGTATTTTGATATCAGTAGCCGAACCATTATTATGTAATTGCTTAAAGATATGAAGTGTGTTCTATATATTAATGGATAAAAAATAGACATGTTGTTATTTCCATTTATAGTTAAATTATTTCATACATTTAATATATAAGACATGTTTTATTTAAAAATAATGCTGATTGACCATTTTATTTGTTTGTCACGTTAGAGAATAAAACATTTATTCAAAAATTAAAAGCTGCAACCAATATAAAAAAATGCTGATTACAAAAACCGTCTTTTGAAATTACGACTGCACTGATTGGGAATTGGATTGAATCCAAAATGTAGCTAACGATTATTGACATCTGTTCATTTAGTTCTTTAGTTTCCAGCTTTACTGATGTTTCACAAGACAAAATGCAGCAAAAAAAGTAAATGCTCTTTTGTTAGAACGGGACAATGGATATATTAGATGTCATCCTTTTTTATTTGGAAAACATTTCATTTAAAGTTTTAGTTCTCGAAAGTTTTTAGATGCAGTTTTTTTATGTTAATTTCTTGAATTATATTTTTATTCAACTCTTAATTAAAACATATTAATCGGGTTTCTTCTATAATTATTCTGTGTTAGAATTCAATTGTAGAAAGTTTTTTTCTTTTTATACAAATGTTACCACTTTTGCATGCTAATTTTTAATTAGCAAGCAAATTAGGGTATTGATTTTAAGTCAAATTATAGTAAAAAGTATTTTTATTATTTACAAGAAAATTATTGTTGTTTTATACAGAATTCATGAAATGAAAGCTACAGATAATTTTTGTACTATTTTATTTAATTTTAAAAGATGTGGATTATTTATATTTTATTATTCATTATTTTACTGAATTTTATATTTTATTTTTGCATTATTAACAATTGCAAATAAATATTTTTTAAGAAATGCTGGAAGTTAACTTTCTTTAAAATTAAATATATGAAGACTGAAATATATTAATCCAGTGTTTATCCGAATTCTCATGTGACATATCGAATCATGTGACATAAAGCTCGTGCTGTTAACTGAAAATATATTCCTTCCTAAAGCCGGCAGTTCACTTGCAGGATTTAATTTCGAAGTACTTTTCATTTCAAATTAGTAACCGCATGATTAAATTATCCACCACCAACCTACAACTGAAAAGTTCAGAATTTTAAGGTGTACAGCTCTGAGCTTGTATCGTATATATAAAAAAAAAGACTGTCGCAATAAAAAATAAATAGTAAATAAAGAACTGGTACCGGTTCATGGATTTTGTTTGAAAACTAAAGAATTTTATCACACCAATTTTCAAAATTTGAAACGTTCACATAGAGGATGTGCTGAGGAGGGGGAGAAAAGCTAAATGAGCATTCTGCAGAAGAAAAAAAAATGTTTCCAAACAAACCGCTATTTGCAGTTCTTATTGCATCTTAAAATACTAGGAGATCACCAAAATCAACAACTATGGTACATGGAGTGTTTCCCAGGCGAGACAGATATTTAACTTCTTCTAGCAGGATAGCACGCACGATATTATACCTGAGTTACAGGAGGCAATTTACGGCTGATTATTAAAGTTATGGAAACGCCAATAAATAAAAGTGAAACTTAAGAATGCGCTTTTTAAGCATTTAAATATAATCCTAGACATTAGTTTTTATATTATTTATAGTGAAGCTCTATGTCTTGAATTTTTGTCAAAAATAAATAAATAAATAAATAAAAATAAAATGTCAGACCTTACCGACTTTCAAAGAGGCCAAATCGTAGGAAACCGTCTAGGTGGAGTGACCGAAAAATCACATCTTTTAGGCGGTTCTAGCGACATAAGTCATGAGAGTGTACTAACAGCACTGCAAAGTTTGCTCGATAAAGCGAAATAGTGGGTGGACAGAAAAATTGAGTTAATGAGATCGACTGGTATTAAAGCGGATGTGAGAAAACAATACAGCTTTTTTCTAAAAACTGAGTACTGCAGAGTCATTATATAGAATTTGAGCAAATATATTCTTTTTCAGCTGCCGCACCATTTTTGATTTTGTAAATGGAAACATATGTACTAATGAAGTTAAAATCAATTTGAAAAAAAAAATCTCAATAATTTTTTTTTTATTTGTAGGAATCCAAAACTTCAACTTTGATCATTTTTTCAAAATAAAAGGGTTTCTTAAATGTTATATATTTTCTGAAATAATAAACATAAAGAAATAATTCAAACATATTTGAAATCTGTATACATTTCTGAATTGCTTTATGTAAGATATGTATTTCTCTATACATTTTTTAAAATTTCACAGTACTTTAAAAAAGACTGAATTTTTGCTCAAAGTACCAGTTTTTGAAATTAAATACAATAGAACCTCGATTAACTGAAACTCTCCGTTAACCGAAGTCGGTTTCTTCTTCACTATTTTTTTTCACTTTCTACTACCATGCAAAATTTTCTCTTAACAAAGATGCATTTTAAATTTTTTTTTCCACATTCCTTTTGTATCCAAGCCGTCCTTTCCGAACTACGAGTGCTTATAAATATTTGAATTCCCTTTTATAGAATTCCTTCTGGCAAGTTCAATTCTCGGTATGAATGTTCTCTTCCCCACTTTCAAACATCCCTGTTCTAAACTGGCGCAGATGAAAATGCTACAGACTTTGTGAAAGATAGTGTTACTGAGTTTTCAAGCCTTTTTAGTACAATGAAATATTTTGAAAATTGCGGGATACACAAATCACAGAGTGGTTGAATTGTGACGTGGATGATGCAGGCTTCCAGTTGCTCAATGATGAAGAATTAATAGCACAAGTCCGAACATTTCCAAAAGAAGAAGAAGATGATGAAGATGAGAATTATTCTGGAGTAAATAAGTTCAGTAACAATGATGCTTTTAAGAGTTTCTCAAAAGGATTTCTTTGGTTGGAACAACTGAACTCATTAACTGAACTGAACAGTGTGATTCCTCTGAACTCATTAACTGAACTGAACAGTGTGAATCCTCTGAACTCATTAACTGAACTGAACAGTGTGATTCCTCTGAACTCATTAACCCGCACTGAACACATGGCGCCTCACCATGGCACAGTGGTTATGCCACTGAAAATGGTAGATGGCCGAAGTGTGAAGGTCCCGGGTTAGGGTCCCATCGCGCGGCTGTTGATCTAACGGTCTGGAGTTTTGGTAGGTTTTCTCCAGATGTAACGTGAATACGCGTTAGAACCCCTTAAAAGTCCTCCTACCAAGGCACCTCCCTTGGCATATCGCCCTAGTGTAGCATTGCTATAATCACAATGTCGCCTCTGAACTCATACTTTAAGAAAACTTCGGGATAGAGCTGCACGGCAAAGGATGGCCAATGTACACCAGATGAAGCTTCCATTTAAAACAATGTAGGTTTTTCTTTCAGAAATAAATTTATTTTCATTTATAATTTTAATTTATCTAACAGTTAATAGTCATAATAATAGTTCAATGACGATACTATATATTAAAATAGATGATTGTTGATGAATTCTCGATTATCCGAAGTAGGTTCGGTCCCAATTACTTCGGATAATCGAAGTTCTACTGTATCTCTACAAGGGAAGGAAATAACTGTATGAAATTTTTATATGTGTTAGCACAACTTACTGGCATGTTTTTGAGAAAAAGCCAGGCCGCTCTTTTCTTTTCTTGCTGAATTGCAACATTTAAAACTCCGAAAATTTTATAGTGTCTGATTTTTCGACAGCTTGTAACTCAAAATGGTGACTTTATAGAATCACGAAATTTGGCATCTAAGGACCTCTATATATAATCATTATAATCTGTAAATTCCATTCTGTTATTCCAATTGACTAATGCGACATAGAGTCTGGAAATTGGAGTAAGGTCAGCTACAAAAATTTTGCTAACCCTATTCTAAATTTGCACAACTTCTGAAAACCAAACAAAAACCAAAATAATAATAATGATAAAATAAAGATGGAAGTGCGCTAGAGTCTAAACGGTGTTTTCGAATGAGCACAAATTAGACGTGTCTATAAAAGATCGCGGTCGCGTGATTTGCATAGATTTTAGTGTGGGTAGGAATGATAGTCTGTTCACGGGATTGCAAAAAATAATTCTTATACATTAAATGCATACTACGGACGCAAATCATTTAAAATGAGATAGTGTAAATGGTGCATTCGGAAAATTTCAAATTCAGTATGTATATTATAGGTCACTGCCACACAGCATGTATTGATTTCGCTGTGTATAAGACTTACACAGCGAGCATTTTGACAGGGCAACAAATGCGTGTTCTTATACATTATGACTTATGGACGGAAATTCTTGAAAGTGCGCTAGTGTTTATAGGATGCATTCGATTCACTTCAAATTGGGTGTGTATATTATAGGTCACGGTCTCATGACCTGTATAGATTTTGGTGTGTGTAAAGCTGATAGTTTGTTCACAGGCAGAAAATAATTCTTATATTACGGCCTAAGAACGCAAATTATTTAGAGTGAACGAGTATCTAAATGATATATTCAATTGTCATCAATTTAGGTATGCATATTATAGGTCACTGTCTTACACACTGTATAAATTTTAGCGAGTGTAGGCCCTAC
This sequence comes from Cheiracanthium punctorium, assembly GCA_038373885.1. Classification (NCBI taxonomy): domain Eukaryota; kingdom Metazoa; phylum Arthropoda; class Arachnida; order Araneae; family Cheiracanthiidae; genus Cheiracanthium; species Cheiracanthium punctorium. The sequence continues at coordinate 784,574 of JAWZYV010008341.1, forward strand.
AGTTTTTTACAGGGATACAGAAAATATTCTTATGCATTGTGACTTTTACACTTAAATCATTTTGAGTGCACTAGGGCCTGAATACTGGATCCATTTCAGTTGAATAAAATTTATTTATGTGATTGATAAATATGAAATGTTCAGAAATTTGTGTGAAGTTACTCCAGATTTATTTTATTTTGTTTTGATTTGGGTTTTCAATAGCTGTGCAATTGCAGATTATGTTTAGTGAATGAGGTAGATTAGGCCTTTGCATCTGACTGCCATTTCTCCAATTTTAAGAATCTGTATCTCATTAACCAGCCAGAATAACATGATTATATGCAGTTCTTTCCACGTCAAATTTCGTGATAGTCCCTGGTTCCCGTTCTGAGTTAAAAGCTGCCAAAAATAGATATTTTAAAAATTTTTCAAAGCTTAAATTATTATAATTCTGCAAGGAAAGGAAATAGCACCCTGATTTTTTTCCAAGAACCTGTCAATAAGTAGTACTAACACATGGGAAAATTTTATACAGTTAATCTCTTTCACTTAATGAGATATTTAATTTCAAACAATTTTATTTTCACCAAACTTTCAGTCATATTTTAAAGTATTCTGAATTTTGCTTTTAAATTCAGACAGAACAACAAATTTTACAGAAAATGATTATCCAGAAGCGGATTTCAAATTTGTTCAAATTATTATTTATCTTTATTATTCCAGAAAATATATAAGAAACCCTCAAATTTTGTGAAAACGGGCAAAGTTGCAGTTTTCAGACCTCCTAATTAAAAAATATAATTGTAATAGATTTTTTTTTTGTAAATAAATTTTAAATTTTAGTGTATCAATGTTTTTACATAGAAAATCAAAAATGGTCCAGCACCCCGTGCTTGTTGAAATTCTATGGAAAGGATTTACAGCCAATGCAACCTCAAAGCATCACCATGTTGGCATAATTTTCATACCATTTCATGTTTTTCAAATGCATGTGAATCTGCAATAGAATTTCTGCTTTATTCAAAAGCATGAATCATTTGTGTGGCGATAAAACGTTTTTAATTAATAATTAGAAAAGTAATTAAAATTTCAAAATTCTGAGCCTCAGGTGCACTTTCCGAAGTCATGAGCTTATATGTTCAAATTTCAAAGCTCTGCTCTGTAGATTTGTCTGGAGAACATTCTTTTATTATTATAGATAGATAGATTTGCATAAAACTGCATAATATCTGTGGTATTTAATGTTTTTCAGATGCACGCGCTCCTTTATTGAAGTAATAGCATTCTTGTTAGCTCAAAACATGAATCATTTGATTCGGGCGAAACTCAGCATGGCAACGTAAGCATGGCAACATAAAACGATTTTTAATTAATAACTAAAAAAGTAATTAAAAATCTAAAATTCTAAGTAGCCTATAACCTTCTCCAGTAGGGTGGATCGAAAAAAACTTTTTTTTCGAAATCTTTATCTCCTGAGGTGTCGAAAGTTGTATATTGATATGAATAAGACGTGTGTAAAATTTGAATGTTCTACGACAACGTCTTGGGGTTGCGCATCGAGCTTGAAATTTAGAAATTTTTGAAAAACATGACTTTTTTTAAAAATCGACCAAAAAAATTCTTTTCCGAATTGTTAGGCTCCCGATATTTTGGGAGTTGAATATTGTTATGAATAACACGTATGCAAAATCTGGAGGGGCTACGACAATTTCTAGGGATTGCACATCGAGCTTGAAATCTATAACTATCTGAAAATTATGTGTTTTTTGAAAAATTTATGTAGAAAGCAAACTTTATTTGTTAAAAATAATTTGGTCGTTTTATATGTTAAAAAATTTTTAAAGAAGCTCAGGAAATCACAAAAAATAGCTTTACGAATAGTTTGATACGATGCACACGTTATGCTGTCGTTTTCGTCTTGGGCACAGTACGCAAACTGTGATCTAGACAACTAGCGCCGGTTTGCCTGCCGAGTGATGGCGATGCACATGCGTTCGGTTAAACCAGGCACGAGATATTCCGTTGTTACAGGCATTTAAATTAACGTTTCAGATAGATGGTGCTTTCAGTTTACTCTCAGAAAAGCTAAAAGGTGGCTGCCTTGCACTGCTACGATTCTGAATAGCAGATCTGACAGTACTGCATATGATCTAACTTCCAATAATCACGGAACAAAATCGGTCTTCTTAGAAGAGTTGGGAATTTCGGAAGAATTACCTTGTACCAAGTTACCAACGGAGAAGACATACTCGTACTTCTATATTACTCTTTTGTACTTACGAAGAAAAATTTCTGAATAAAGGGCAGGATCCCCATAAGGAGAAATACCCTTAGTTGTGTCGATCAAAATACAGGAAATTTGGATCAAGGCCAGTATTCCCGGCAATCAATTCTAGGATTGATTCCTTCGAAGTCAACCGAAAGAATTCAAGTGATAGTTAGAAAAGGTCATGATCAAGTTCAACAGCTAAATAAATCGTATGTTAGAGAGGGACATAAGGAATTGTTTATGAAGAAAGTGGGAAAAACTCTCCCTTATCGAGCTATTGAATATCGCACTTACAAATGTACTGACTTTTCCCGGAGCACGTGTTGCTCAGAGCCTCACATAGCTCACACACTACGGGAGTCATTAGCAGACCATAGAGGGGAATTAGATTTGTGACAATCGATGGAATTGTAAAGAGAAGTTTATGGAAAATGAGAGAAAATTTGAAAAGTTGGAAAGAGAAATTTCGAGATTGGTGGAGAAAAAGGTGAAAGTTCTAAAATCCAGTGTATGTCTTCAACTTTAGTCACTGATTTGGAGAGCGAAAATAAGGAAAGGGAAGTTCGAAAGACTGAAGAAAACTCTGAATGCCTATCTACCGCCACTTTGGGAGATGCGATCAGAAATGACCAAGTTAGAATAAAAATCTCAGTGTTTTCACATGTCTGCGACACAAAGTTATTCGGACTGGGAGGCAGAAACTTTGCTATCAACTTTATTTCACAACCTAGAAAGCGGAATGAATGCAGATGGAGATAAACCTTCTCAACTGATTCTAAACCCATATAAAGTTAGAGGAAGGCTGAAATTACTCGCAGTGAAAGAAACGGAAGAAGGCTTTAAATTTTTCTTTGGATTGTGTTTTAATAGGAGGTAGAACAAAACCAGATACAAAGAAAAATTTCTTGACGGTAATTTACACCCAAGTGTTTGTCACAAAGAACATATCTTGCTGATATTGGAACCTGGTTCAACATACTTTGGCCATATGTCACGATCTGATTTTAAGAATTTCACTGGAAATTTGGGAGAGTTTAACACGAAATCCATTGATCTTGGGACTCTGACATGCATTGGCGGTGGTGGAGAATCATCAAATTCTGGAAAGAACAAAGGCGTCATCCGGAATCTAGAAACGCAGTTCTCCAACCTAACAAAATCTCCCCAATGTTGTATTTGCCAACTTCACAACGTAGCAAACAGCCACTCCGAAATTTGCTGTCTATCCATCTATCAGATGGCTGTTTCTTACGATCTAGATTATTACACTAGACATAAAATGTCACAGTTTGATTTGAAGTCGGGCTTTATATTAATCATTAAAACGTATGCTCCAAAAATTGGATGCTTGGGCTGACACAGGCAGGACTCTGATCGCAGGTCCATCCAGTCAGTCGCAGGTCCATAGGTCAGTCGCAGGTCCATAGGTTGTGACATCCAAAATTTCCATCGAGGTGGACATTTTGGATAATGTAGCTGCGACTGTGGTTGTACTAGAGAAGAGCTGCGAATGATACTATTTTTCAACGGGACTAATTCATTAAAAATATAATTTTTCCTTTCTACACGTTTTTGTAAAAAAAGCGCAATATTTTTCTGATATTTATAGATTTCAAGCTCCTTGTGCAACTCCTAGAAATTGTCACAACCTATTCAGATATTGCATACGTCTTATTAATAAAAATATGCAACTTCTAAAACATCGAGAGCTTAATAATTCGGAAAAGAATGTTTTTGGTCGATTTTTTAGAAAAGTAACATTTTTCAAAAATTTTTAAATTTCAAGCACGATGGAAAACCCCAAGACGTTGTCGTAGGACATTCAAATTTTACACGTGTGTTATTTATATCAATATACAACTTTTGACACCTCAGGGGATAAAGATTTCGAAAAAAAAATTTTTTCGATCCACCCTATTCTCCCGGGTCCCATCTATACCTAAACCAAAATTCATCCTAATCGATTCAGCAGTTTAGGTGTGAAAGCGTCATAAACAAACAAACAAACAAACTCACTTTCGCATTTATAATATTAGTTAGGATAACGTGACGATACGTAAATAAATAACGTGGGTGATAACGTATTGTACGAATTCGTACAGTAATACTTCTGAATTGCAGCGGCTTCGACGTTAATGTGCCTAAATTAGCAACCTGGTATTTTATTGTACGGTTGCATTATTTAATACGTGTCCTTGGTTACAAAAATATAAAAGAAACAGGAAATGACTAAAATATGCTTCAGTTCACTGCAAGGCGATATTTTTTTTGTGAAAAGATGCGAAAGATTTTGCTTTTTCGCGCATGCATTGTTATTTTGTAATCCAGCTACTGCGTGACATACGTAACGGGTAACGAATGTGCTTGCTTCACTTGACGTCATTGAACTGTTAATTTGGATTTTTGCGCGTGTGATTATTACGCGTTGTTATTACGCTGATATTTACATCTAGTTGTTGCCCTTCCTAGCATAGAAATATCGTCGATTTTGGTACCGCATATGCTAGCGTATTATATAAGTAAATTAAATAATTAAAAATATCTCATTCATTACAACATGTTTTGTTTTAAATGTTTTGAAATAAAGTGAAAAAATATGAGAAATTTGCGGAATAATGATTTTTTTTTATTGAGGCAGCATAAATTTACTCATTTGTAACACGCTTTTATTAGCTTCACCTGTATGTATGTTTGTATGTTTGTATGCTTGTATGTTTGTAACCGACTCCTTTGAACTCGATTTTGACCCCCTTTAAACGGTCAGATTTAATTTAAACTTTGTAGGTATATCAAGGATCGATGACAGTACAATAATTTGATAAGCTTATCCCATTATCCTGATTTTAACACACTTTTATTCATTAGCTTCACCTGTATGTATGTTTGTATGTTTGTAACCGACTCCTTTGAACTCAAATTTGGCACAGTTTAAACGGTCAGATTTAATTTAAACTTTGTACATTTATGAAGATCCGGTGACAATACAATAATTTTATAAGTTTATCTCATTATCCTGATCAGGATCGCCAGGATTAAATAATTGTCCTCATTTCTTATCCTGATTGGAAGTAGAACACTTACAAAGATTATGATCTCAAGAAAATCTGTTTTACTGTGGCTGTGATCGTATAGTGGTTAGTACATTGCGTTGTGGCCGTATTAACCCAGGTTCAAATCCTGCGAGCGGCAATATTTTTATTTTTAAAAAATATCGGGATCCATCACATTATGGAAGAGTTGAGTACAAGAACATGTTAAGGCCATACTTTTTAACACACCCTTTTATTTGTTGATTAGAGACCTATTATTCCTTTTTAGTGAGGAAGGTAGCTTTTAATTGCAGGTTGATTAATACTTTGGTGCACAGCAGGGGCGTAGCAAGAGGGGGGATCAGGGATGCTCCCCCCCGAAATGGGCCCCTTTACTTAATTTACAATTGAACTTTAGCTTTAAATTTCATACCCAACCCACCAAGAAATAAAATCCTGGCTACGCCACTGGTGCACAGTGAAAATAAATTATCTCACAGTTTGTACTTTCCAACTTATGTGTTCCTTAGTGTCTTTTGAGAGATATCGAAAATTAAAAATAAATTTTAAATACATACAGTTTAAAAAGCTAAAAAACACGCTTTTATAGGAAATCGAACTAAAAAGTGAAAAATAAAAGTATAGTTTAAAAAACCAAAAAACACGCTTTAGTGATAAATTGAACTAACTAAAACGCGAAAATTCTTAATATAGAAATAAATTAATAAACGAAAAATAGTATTATTATGAAAAAAGGGGGTGCTCCATATATCAGTTCTCGAGAATATTCCATCGGTACGATTAGTACAAAAATGATACAAAAAATATAGCACAAAGCGCCCCAGCTTTTTTCACAATGATACTATTTTTCGTTCATTAATTTATTTCTATATTAAGAATTATTTTTCGCTTTTTAGTTAGTTCAATTTATCACTAAAGCGTGTTTTTTGGTTTTTAAACTATACTTTTATTATAAATCATAATGTAATGGATTTTTTGTTTGTTTTTTTAGTCAGAAGTATATATTTTACAGAAAACAACATTCAAATATCCAAACAGTTGTTGAAAAGTTGCGTAGGTTATACATTTATTACTTTAGTTTTAAACGATGTAGATTTTCAGCAGAAAAATGCTTCTTAATACTGTAAACAGCTGTGTTTTAAAAAGATATGTAACTGTCAACTTGAAGCTTTACAATAAATTCATATTCATATTAAATGCATGCAATTTAAGAAAGTGTTATAAACTTACAAACTGAATTTTTGCGAAACAAATTTATTCAACCATTGTACAGCTGTTTCAGCATTACAGCGTAATTTCTCTAACAATAATTTTTCAATTTATCCTGTCTTTGTTTAGAGATAACATCCCAAACAAGAAACCAAATTCCGTTCTAAGAATGAGAAATGAAATGGCTTAAAAATTCCATTTCCCGTTTTCCCGTTTTCAAATTTAATTTTACGAAATCTACACACGCAAATATAAAATTATGTTTCGAACAACGTACTTGGTATTTCTAGGAAAGAAAAAGAACATTTGTGGGCAAAATCTGTTTGCACGCTATATATTTCCCATACCTGCTTAGATAAATCAAACTCAATATTCCACTAAGCTTTAATATTGATGTGAAAAAAGCAGATCACAGTATCGAATAAAAATATTAAATGGGAAATTTATGATTTTTTTGTTCAATTTACATACGTGTCTTGAAATTTAAACATGCATTTACTATGATTAAAAAAAGCCATGCAAGTTGAGAATGAAATTTGATGATCAAAGAAACTTATTTTTAAATAATATTTCAAAAAGACCCGCTTAAGTTTACGTTCTAAAAAAAATAAATGATTTATTATTCCCTTTGTCAAATGTTGGAAATGAGTGCTTTTGGATTTGAAAATAAAATATGTCTTTCTTACGTTAATATAAATGCATGAATGCGTGTGTGTGTTTTTATGTAAACACTCACGAATTTATATTTACACAAAATTATGTTCATAATAAAACTGTGACTTTTATAACACACCTGTCCAAAAAAACTTACGAAACTTTAAAAAATAACATTCGACAGCTTAAACAATGTAAATAGTTAGACTGTAAAACGTTTATTGCGATACGTACTTAATGAAAGAAATGCATCCTTAATTTTTTAGTCATTTTTTTTTCTATCTGTGGCAAAATAATCAAGCACTAGCCTTCTCCGTCTACCAGTTAGTTCGGCATCTTAACCCATTCGTGCCTGGATATTTTTGCGACTTTCTTCGATTTTTACTAACATCAGCAGTAATTCATAAATTTCTGATGTCAACTTTTTGAACAAGGAATGATTTCATTTAAAATCATTATGTATAAAAATTGAAATGTAAACATCCTACTTGGCCATATTAAAATATTTTGTGGAATTGAAGTTCAATACTCGCGAATAGAGGCTAGGAAAAATAAATAATGTTTTCAACTGATAGCGAAAATGCCGTCCCAAAAAAGGGACGCTAGGCATAAATAGGTAAATAAATCTTGAGTTTCTCATCGGCTTCCTTGGCACTGAAATATGTCGGATTCTGAATGGAATTTAAAATTAAGATGGTTACAAACAGGGGCGGCCCTAGCGAAAGTAGCTCCTCCTGCTAACGTAAAAGAGATGTTATTTACAGTGTTATTTTCGCGTTATAAAAAGTAGAGTGTTTATTAATCCAGAACTTTAACTGTCTTTATTCGAAATTTCATCCAATTCCGTCAAAACGTTTCAGCGTGAAAGAGTAACAAACATACATACAAACTTATGCTCTACTTAGTTTTTCAGTTCGATATGACGCCCCTTCGAGGCTGCCACCCCGATGCGATGATTGCCTTGCTTACCGTGTCGGGCCGCCCCTGGTTACAAAAATAAGAAGGTTTAATTGTAAAAACCTACGAAAAGAGACAGGTACCAATTATTTTCGTCCTACATTCATTCTGTAGAGCTTTTAGATATATTGGTCGTTATCAAACAACCGAAAGAGGAAAAAAAAGGAAGTGCTACATATTAAAACCGTATCATAATCCATGCGTCCTTCCTAATTCTTTCCTTATTCCATTAAGCTGGAAAGTGTATCATTATTAATGAGTGTGAATAAACAAGTTTAAAATTGATATTTCTAACATTCTTTTTCTGGATGTAATACATTAGAGATAGAAGGGAAAAAAGACGCGCAGAAAAATGCATAACTCGAACTGAATGAAAATTTCAAAAACTTATTTTTTGTTTCTTTGAGTAACATGTATTTCGGATTTGTATGCTTGTCCCAATATCTATTTATAAATCCACGTCTGAAGGAAAAACTTCTCCAGGTGTATTCTTTATCCAGGCGTAGCAGACGGTAAAATGATTTTTCTATTCAAAACTGCGTATTCTATAAGTATGCGCCATCTGTCAACAGTTTTGTAAAATAAAACTCAATTGGATAAAATATAGATTTTTTTTCTATATTATAGGAACAGTGTTATTTTCGCGCCATAAAATGTAGAATGTTTGTTAATCCAGGACTTTAACTATTTTTATTCGAAATTTCACCCAAATCCGCCAAACCGTTTCAGTGTGAATGAGTAACAAACATACACACAAGCATTGACATTCATAATACTAGCAGGGAAAAGTACAACAGACATCATGTATAAGCAGTATGATAAAAAATACATTTTTTTTTTGTCATCAGATGCTTTGGAATTTTATAAATTTTAATGTGAGCTGCTAATTAATTTTATTATACTAGAATTACAAAGAAGCAAAAATATACAATTTTTTATAACCAATCACATTAAAGTATGCTTGAATAATACTTTTCAAGTTACACCGTTTTTGAAACATTAAACACATTTTTGGCATTAAGCACATTTGATTTAAATTTCATAACAAAATATCTGTCCCGAAACAAATTTATATATATTTTTTTTAATTACTATTTTTAGATAAAAAATACTATACGATGGGTTTCTAAAACTAAAATGCAAGCAAAAATATGGACAATGAATTGTGATATAAAATTATTTTAAAATTAAGAGTCATTGCTTTACAATAAAAAATTAAATTAAAAATAAATAAATAAATAAATAATATGAACGAGAACAAATAAAGGAAGAGTAATTATAAACAGAATGTATTCATGAAAAGAAAAATGCAGGCTGAAAAAGTATAAATAAATTTTAAAAAAGATAGATATATTTTCCCTTATTATTTTTTTAAGTTAACTTAAATTGTTTCTATGAAGAACTATGAATTTTTAAACATAAAGAGTATCACTTCATAATTATTTCCAACTCTTCATGAAGCATGTAGAAACAATTCATACACTTTTTTTTCTCATAAAAAATATGGCTCCTTAAATAAAAAATATATAAGGTTTTCGTAATTACTACTTTATAGGAAAACATTTTTCTTAAATCGTTAACTTAAAAAAATCATTATATGCATAATCATTTGTTAGAGATAGTGCCACTGTATGAATATGTAGATAAATATGTCTCATGTAATTAACTCATGTAATTATTTTAAGAAATACTATATTTGGTTAGCATTTGAAGTTATTTTATGGCAAAAAAATTGTTTCAAATAGTGCATTGCATGCGTGTAAAGTTTATGTGAGTGTATCTGCAATCTTGAGAAGAAAAAAAAAGAGAAATAAGTACCTTTTCTTTCTTACTGTGCCGTAAAATATTTATTTGAACCCTTCATACCCCTGTAAACGTGCTTAAATTTCGGCAGAAAATGATTGTAAACTGTGCACATCTTCTAAAACCTGTTAAAGTTTAAAATGCCATCTTTTTAAGTGCATTTCTATTACCAGTCTCACTCTGAGATGAGTTGATGTAGTTGTTAGATTCAGCAGAGCGGTATCGGCGAGTTAGAGAGTAAACTCGTTGGGATCCTATTGTGTATTAATAATTAAGAGTATAAACAAATAGCAATGACAAATCAATGACTGGAAAGTTTCTTAATTGAGGCGCGCTTAATGTAGGGCGCGATTAATTAATTCTTAAATGGCGTTCGAAAAGCTGTTTGAGCATGTTTTTTGGGAACATTTAAAAAATGATATATATACTTGTAAATGTGAGTTAATCTCTCCATATTAATTAATGCATTTTCTAAATAAACCTCAAATTTGAAAACAGTGATCTAGAAATTAGACAGTGCTACTGACAGGGAAACCCTAAGGTTTTGAGAAAGGAATTTCATTGATTTCTATCGTGGTGGTTTTATTTCATATGAGTGTACTACGTTTAAAATACTAAGGTGCTATAATCACATATATACTAGAGCAGTGCTTCTCAAATTTTCAAAATTTGCTACTCAATTATAAATCATTATTTTTATTGCGACCTCCCGCACACACACAGTAACGATGTATTGAATGCAACAATAATTTACTTTGACGCTACAGCTAGAATATGTCCTTAATTATAAACAGAACAAATTATCAAGACATGTATTATACTTTCATTAATATTTGGCAGCAGCAATCCGCTGCATTGGCAAAACCAGAATCGATGTTCCTTCATCATATCTTCATACTCGCTTACATCTGCGAGAAATATCATCATTTATAAGTATATTATATCAGTGTAAATATGCATTTTATTTTTTATTCTGTCAGAATATATTTTGTTTTGCTTCCTTTCAGTAAGTTTTTTAATAATCTTTTATTTTAACTTTTCGATATTCTCGCGCCCTCCACGGATGGTTATAACGCCCCCCCCCAACCGGGACTTATATCACCCGTCCCTTCACAGGAGGTCCACCTACTAGGTGTTTCCATAGTAAATTGACCAATAATTTAGGCCTTTGTTTAGGCCAGTGCCCCTAAACGGCCCGTGACAAAAAATTAAAAATATATAAATAAAAATCCTTTTTAAAAAAATCCTCATTTAATTTGAAAGACCTACTTACTGGACTTACTGGAAGGATAAAAAAAACACTATTGAATAATTTTTTATTTTAATTGAAAAAGACTGAAAAAGGGCAGTTCAATTCTGCAACATTTTTATATTCATTAAAAACAATCTTTCTTCCTGAAAAGACTGTTATTTATCTTTTCTATTTTTCCAGAACAAGTTTCTTTTTTTTCTAAATGTGGATAGAAAATACAGTATATACGGTTTAAAGAAATGCTAGTACGCCTAGTGGCGAAACGCTAACATTCACGAATGATATTGGTTGGCGGTTTACAGTTGGGATGTGATACAAGATGTGGTGAAACTTGGATATTTTCCACTAAGGCGGGATGAAATGTTTCAGTGTGATAAATAGGCCAATCTTCATAAGAATATGTATAAAAATAAATGAAGAACTGCTTTAATAGCAGCAATAATGGAAATGTTACCTATTATGCGTATGCGTAAATCGCCAAACAATCAAAGAATGAATAGCCATCATGGGTAGTAAACGTTCGAATTGATCCCAAAATAACCCTATTTCTCATGATGGAATCATGCGAAATATTGACAGCGGTATTTACCAAACACTATTTTTCTACGGGTCAGATAACCTGAACGGTCGGTTTGATTCTCATAGACAATGAGCAAACTGCATTACGTCAGACGTCATTTTGACGTGTCATGGACATGTCGCGCACTGGTGAGTTAACTAATGTTTAGTGGATGAGTGTTCTTTCATATATCCCTTTGGCATACAAATTCCAATGACAACGAGCTAAAAATATTGTATTTTTGTACTGAAATTCATTACAATACAAAAATACAATGTACATTTTTTCATTTTAATTCTCCTAACATTGTTTAAATATACAGAGTGTGTCACGATTCCTTCTTTTGTTTGGAAGGCTTATAAAAAAAGTGCATTACCAATACAGCAACAGACTTTATTAGTTAAAGAAATGTTACAAGTTTTGTTTCATAAATTTTCAATGAAATATGTAACATAAATGTGAACCTTTCGTGATGCGCAGATATCAAGTCTAAAGTCAAATTCTCGCTTTGACTTGTCGCAATGAATGGTAGCGAAGGCGGTTGTAATCCTTTGTCCTAAATCTTACAAATTATGTGGTACAGGGGGCACGAGCACAAGATCTTTTATTTAACCCCATAAAGAAAAAATCGCATGGAATTAGGTCCGGAGAGAGAGATGGCCACGGAAGAAGGCGATAATCGTCGTCAGAGCCTCGACCAATCCAGCAACAAGAAATGGAATTGTGCCACACCCTTTATAAAATTGCAGTATCGTTACTAACTACCATATCTTTTTATACGGGTTAGTTTAATTATTTTTTCTTTATTCTAGAAAATAATAAAATAAAATAAAAATATGAGCATTTGTTAAAGTACGTCATTTTGACACTTAATTTGATGCATTTTAATAGTTAAGGCATTTTAAGCAGTTATTTTCAGTACATTGGTATATAAAAATCCAGCAACAAAGAATGGAATTGTGCCACACCCTCTATAAAATTGCAGTATCGTTACTAACTACCATATCTTTTTATACGGGTTAGTTTAATTATTTTTTCTTTATTCTAGAAAATAATAAAATAAAATAAAAATATGAGCATTTGTTAAAGTACGTCATTTTGACACTTAATTTGATGCATTTTAATAGTTAAGGCACGTTAAGCAGTTATTTTCAGTACATTGGTATATAAAAATACCATGGGGTGACGTTAGTCCACCTACTAGTTGCCCCCATAATAAAGAGACCAACAATTCCGGCCTGATGTGGCAAAAGCCTTCACGGCAGAGGCCGGACATTAGAATATATATATATATATATATATATATATATATATATATATATATATATATATATATATATATATATAGAGAGAGAGAGAGAGAGAGAGAGAGAGAGAGATAATTTCTAAACAATTCGTCGAAAGATATCAATTTATTCCATTAAACAATGAGAAACAATAAAGCAAACAAGATCCATCTTACATGAATATCTTTTACTTAAACTTCAATAAATTTTAAATGGATAAAAGTTTATGAAATGCACACTTCTATAGTTCTATTCTCTCGTGTTGCTATAAGAAAATTATTCTTTACTTATAATATTTCATAATTTGATGAATAATACTTTTAATTAAACATATGACTATAAATAATAGGTCGGCGAATATTTTTAAAGCAATATGTACAGATTTCTAAATTATTATAATTGGTTTTTTTCAAATAAATATCAGTTTTTACATGCTATAAATACATGTAATAGAAAAATAATTCTTAGTCTTTTTCGGAAATGCATACTAAATAATTATTATTTTTAAGCAATAAAAGAAAACTTTGGTATGTGATGTACGTGGTATGTATTAATCAAGCATTTACTGTAAGCGGAATAATAAGGACTCTTCTATCATAAATTCTTCCATTACCAAGTAATAAGTTCTTTCTTTTTTATCCTGTCAATACAGATTATTTTATGACAAAGAAGCAGAACGAAATGATGAAGTGAAATATGATTTTGCTCTCTTCATATTACCGTAAAAAAGAAGGATGAACATAATAGTCCACTGAAGTATTTTTTTTAATGGCTAATAATTTCTCTGAAGTACACGAAAGATTAATGTTACTACTTTGACACTAATTATACGAGATGATGTGATTAAATTCACATTCTTTAAATAAATTAGCAATTTAATAGATTTTTTTATGAACAGAAATGTAAAAGTTTTTATGTTATTCAAAAATGTTTCATAAACGGTATTGGAATAGTTTAGTATTGTTTTATAAATTAGTAGGTATTCATAACAAATTTGCTACTATGATAACATTTTTTTGTCAAATAATAGCAACGCTGATGAAAAATTATTATATACAGATTTAAAATCATTTTGGGGAATAAGACAGTCGAATTATCTGGGATGAAATATAAAGTCGAAATAATAAATTGTATTTTTTAAAGACAATCGAAACCCACTTTTTTGTCTTAAATGCATCTTATTAAAGATTAAATTTTGATTAAATAACAAAGAAATATGAAGTTTGATTGTTTAAGAATGTTTTAGCAAGGGAAATATTAACATGCTAATAAGTAACTAAATGCAAAAATTATATAGAACTCAAATGAAAGAGTATGTAAGACTGCATATTATAAAAATACTTTAGATTTTTAATATCTAACTCCATTTAATGTTTCAAATATTTTAAAACTTACTGCAGTGGTTCTCAACCTTTTTAAAGTCGTGCCCCCATACCAAGGCTAACTTACGGTGGCGCCCGCCCTCACATTTTTCAGCATACATTCAGTTTTTTAATCTTCAATGAACATTTAGTCGAATTTTCTACAAAAAAATGTTATCAGTAAAGTTTGAATGAACATTTTAAGCGAAAATGGATATTTTTTTATTAAAAATGAGAATAAATATGATGATTTTTTAAAGACATGCATCACGCCTTGCTCTTTGGTTTTTCTCGCGCCCTCCCCCCTTGGGGGTCGCGCCCCACAGGTTGAGAAACGCTGACTTACTGTATTAAATAATTAAGGATAACGCAGATATTAACATTAGTACACATATTCTTAAACACTAATTTATTCTTAGTTTGAACTTTTTTCAATGGTAGAGAAAGTTGGAGTATAATAAAACACGCTATCTAAATCACATGTTTTGACGTACCCCAGGTGAATGCATTAACTTAAAATAAAGATGTTACTATTAAATATTTAGATTGGAATTTACATAGAGCACACATAAAGTTCATAAAAAATGATTTTAAATCGTACTCTATCTTCTCAAGACAGAGGATGGTAACAATCCAAATTGTCTTTCAGATAGCAATCCAAACAGTACAGATTATGACCTACTCTCACTTAAATATATTGCACAATCGGTATCGGGCTAAATGAATATCTTTTAACCAAGGAAGGTAAACTTAAATGTAAAGAAATGTACTCTGCCGGGGATATAATAGACTAAAATCAAACGGAATGCGAAATTCTGTAGGTAAAATGACCAAGTCCAAACTTCGAATTTGTACGTTCTTCCGAACAATATTTTTGATAAAACTGAAACTGTATCAAAACTACCATCTTCTAGTCCTTTTGGTAGCAGATAAAAGATAAAAGAAATGTTAATTTTTGAGTTTCATTTAAGTAAATTTAGTACATAATGAAAATTCCTACACTAACCTCTAAAATATTACGTTTTCTTCTCAAGCTATAACAGTTTAATATATTTATTTTTCATTTGAATTTAATATTTATATCTGTTAATGTTTATTATAAATGTACAGCTACCATAAAAGAGGGCAACTTGTACTTTTCTCGGCCGTCGTTCGTCGTACAGCAAAGTTACAGATACCAATCGTTTACGATCGACGTACACTTTAATTTGCTATGCATAAAAATTTCATAAGGGGCCATCTGCATATCAAAATTCGCACCAACTTTTCTTTCCCAATAGCAACCGGTAGATTTCACTTCATATTTCAAAAAAATTAGCTCAATTTAACCCCGGATACGCAGTTTCAATAACTTTGAACTGAAAATGGGCGAGTTATGAGCTTCCAAAAAACTCCCTCCCCATATCTTAAAACATTTTTTTTTTAATTTCAATTCGTATCTCATATAAAATTGATAGTAAGAAGCTGATTTTTATTCGTACTATTAGAACTGAACGTCCCAAACATAATTTAATGTTATTGTGATTTTCAATAAAATATTAATATGAATTATGAATTATTAAATTAATATTAAAAAAATATGAATAACGACCTAGCCAAATTTCGATGGAAATAGATACAGAAAGTAATGTTACAAGGCTGTGCAAAATTTCAAATTTTTATGTTCAATAGTTTAATTGTTATTAAATAAAATATGTTATTTTTATGAGTTAAGAGACCATATATAAATTTATTAAGTGAGAATTTTTTGAAAATTGCTTAAAATAAACATAAATTAGATTTATTATGTGCAAAAACACAGTAAAAGATAGCGGTATTTAAAAATATCAAATTTTGAAGCAGATAAATTAGAGGCTTTTACAGTTTGATGGTTATTCTATAAAGCGTCTATTGTTGCGTCCGTTACCATATTTCTCCCAAATAAAATATTATACAGGTATAGAATTAGATGCAGTAGATGTATGTCTTCTAACACAACACCCTATTTCTGAAAAACTAACATCCTCAACTTTCCAGGCAGAATTTGACCTTTTTTGATATTGGAAACATTAGGTCTTTGGAGCTCCCCATACTTTATCAAACATTCAAAAACACATTCAAAATCATGATTTTCTGTCTAAATTTTCATCTGACTATAAATTAAAACACCGCCAAAAGTCTTTTATAAGAATATTGAGAAGAATATTGCACATTGTAGATGATAATATTAAACGAAGAAAGTGAAATAAAAAACACAGTGATAATATTGGGTCGGCAAAAAAGTAATTGCCTTTTTATTTACATGAAATTCGAACAAATAAATTTTCATTCATGAAACCATTCTTCAAGATCGACCGTACCTGAGTAACATTCATGCTTGTAGTCAGAAGAGCAGAGAGCAGTATCTCACTCCTGCCAATTTTTACCTGACTAGGAGAATCATCAAGGGAAATACTCAATCACAAGTTCAAAATTAGAAGGATTTTCATAATCGTGAGCGGTCGTTTTGCATTTTTCCTTTAAATTATGTGTACGAACCAAAGAATTTATGAACTCACGGGTCATTTGGTCCACCGACTAAATATTCGAATTTCTGCCCTTGATATTCTCAGTATAAAAAACTTTAAGGGACATGCAAACAATATTTTCCTTGAAAATAATATTTGTTTCTTTTAACTCTCGCGAGCTAACTGAATGAAAGGCGAAAAGTTCAGAACCTACAAATAGCGTTTTTCAATTTGTAGAAACTCACTTAAAACGCGCAAAAATTAATTCGCAATGTCTCCGGAAATTGTCGTAAATTTATATTTAGGGTAATTTGAAGGTTTTCTTTCGTTTAATAAAGCCAAAATACTGTTTTGCCATTGAGAAAATCGAAGTTGATGCAGAATTAAATATGAAGACGGCCCCTTACGCAAATTAAATTAATAGGAAATAAAAGTATGCGTTATTTACAAACGAATGGTATATATAACTTTGCTGTACGGCGAACTGCGGCGAAATAAAGAGCAAGTGGGCCTTTTTTTCCGCAACTGTACATAAAAAATATATGGTGAAATTTGAATTTTGACTCATATTATTTGAATGCTTATGGTGTGCTATTAAGTATTTCATTGTACCCAGGTACATGGGTTACAATGATGCACTGACAGGCATTTACCTTTTGTAATTATTTAAATATGAAAAAAGCTATTTACAAACTAATAAAAATTCATTTAAATGGGAAAAGACTATCTTAAAAGTGTCCGATAATTTAATTTCTGTACATGCAAATTTGAGAACAGGAAAAATAAAATTAATTTTGTTTCATTGTACCCCAACATTCCTTAATTTAAACGGAACATATTTTTGCACAGAAGTCAGTAGTCCTATAATATTAGTAATTTAATTCTAAAAAAAAAAAAAAAAAAAAAAAAAAATTATAACGGATATATCTATTCCTCTAATCTGGTGCAGTGTGCAAATTTTTAACTGTTTCATTCGTTTTTCTTAAGTTATGAAATTTAGAAAAAAATTATGAAATGGTGGATCAATATTGAGTTTTCACATGCTTAGCATGATTAGGTAATTAAAAAATATTTAAAAAAATGAAATAAGAAGACTAGAATACATCGTACTTCGATTACATACTTCAAGGTCTTTAATCTTGAATAAGTGTCAACAGCTGGATATGTTCGAAACATTCTCACTTAGGGATATGATATAAAAGGTCCTGTTAACTAGAAATGAATTTCAAACTGATAATTTTTTTTCAGCATCTTGTTTATTTGTTCACTTTTATTTAATTTAGTTACACGTAATTTAGATCACATAAGAACAGTTTACAGGATGAATTTATAATTAATATTTGGTGAGGCAGTAGGGATTAGGAAAAGTAAGCCTTTTATTAAGGAAATGTGGCTGCAAACGTTATGTAGTTGGACAATGAATGATGAAAATTACGATAGTCGATGTTGGAAAGAAAACATACCGAGAAATTGCCAAGGAAAAAAAAACCATTTACTTGTGCAGCGTTAGTACAGACTGGTATGAGATGCTCGAAATGCTGTCCATTTGCGGGAATGCCGAACTCACAACAACGTACATGGACAATCGGACTTTCGGAAATATGCCCCGCATTTCGTGGATATTTCTGACTGCTAGCGGTATGTGTGCTACTAGTTCCATAGCACTGTCAACAGAGTTGTCTTACACCATGTTTTTCATTTGACCTCATACGAAGAAGTTAATTGAAGATAAATTCGGTGACCGTGGGGGTCAATAACCGGTATACTACGACCCATCCATTGCGAACCGCATTTTCAGTTAGGGTGACCATGCACATCCTGTGCGAAATGTTCAGGAGTGCCGTCTTGCTGGAATCACATTCACTGGAGAATAACAGCGGGAAAAATATTTGATATTGTGTCACAAGTGCGTTGAGATAGATCTCTGCTTATATTTACGCTGCCAGAAAAACAGCTTTCCCCTTGCGGTATCTTAAGTTAGATGAAAACCTACAAGTTTCTCTCTCTCTCTCTCTCTCTCTCTCTCTCTCTCTCTTTATATATATATATATATATATATATATATATATATATATATATATATATATATATACCAATTCATATTACTTCTCCGAATTCACCTTGTCGAATGTGACTGTCTGCACACAGCAAATTACTGCAACTATTTTTTTATAATGATTATTGAATTCTCCTTCCCCCTTCTTAATTAGTAAGTATACCGATTTTCATTTCATTCGGATTATCACTTCAAACAAAAGACAGCTCTGAAATAGGGATACCTATTTTATAACCACTTGGCGGGTGTATATGAAAGAACATGTTCTATTAAGAAAATCTTGAAGATAAATGTGTCGATTAATGTGTCGAAAAAAGTGTCGATTTTGAAATTTTTAAGATAGCTGTTAAAATGACTGCTTGTATAGTCTTTTAAGTAACACAGGAAAAAAAACTCTACCTTCAAAAATAAATATCAAAATGATCTTATAATTATTTTGTTAAGGTGCGTCGAGACTGTGGTTTTACAGTTGTTCGGGCACGCTAGCAGTACATGTTCACATTTAAATTTATGTATAACCTTTGAGCATCTTTGTTTAAGATATCTGAGATGCTTTGTGGTGAAGCTCTAAAATTTTGCGCATCACATCATTAGTGCATGTGGCACATTTTACTAACAGGGAATGTATTTGTACTGTAGTTGTATAAAATTTTAAAAAGTCTGATATTTTTTTTAATTAGCAAGAGAAACTTTTTTCTGAACATAGACTTTTTCCTTACTTTTTTTAAACCAATTTTTTTTAAATTTATATTTCCAACTATCTCTAATAAATAAAGAATTAAAGTTTGTAACCATATTTTTTGGAACACCCAGCATAAAATCTAATTATTAATACTTACTTTTAGGATTCATTTAACGATAGCAGAAGTTAAATAAATAAATAAATAAATATCTGTTTAAAATGATGGAACTCAAAAAAATGAACAAAACAGCGCAATTATTACAAAAGCTGCAAGGGTATTTGCGGTAGAAGTGCAATTTAGCTTATTACAGATTTTAAATTGGAGTTCTTACACAAGAGCTTTACTATAAAGACTGTATCTATTTAAAACCAGTTCAATCCCGAAGCTATTTTATAACTACTCGAAACATTACTTTAAGTGATTTGAAATTAATATATGCTGATAAAAGCTTTTATGGCCCGAGGGCATCTTATGAATTTCAGAAGCTTTGAAATTGTTTCTTAAAAATAATAGTTTTGCAGCTTTATTCCTTTCTTCTTTAGAATATCGGAAACATATCAAACAACTTTGAAAAGCCTTAGGCAAGAAGTAAGAAAATATGTGTAAAAGGTCTCCCACGTAAGAAAAGATATTTTCCTCCTAAGAAGAATTTTTCTGTAGGGAAGCGCAACTTATTTTTGAACTAAAGGTTAATTTTGTATTTTTTTATTATCTTCACTATGAATTATTTATGTATGTATATGGGATTTTATGTATTACATACTAAATTTTATGCAGTATTGTATAAAATCGAAAAATGTTATTTAAACGGTAATTCTCTTTGTTTAGCAGAGTTAAATGAGTTTTATGGGATGCACAGCAGCGTCAATATATTTATGAAGACATCTGAAACTTGGCAAATATTTATCATTAATGTAATGTTTACGAACTAAAATGTTTCATGATAAGTTTTGCATAGTTTTTTTTAAAAGAAACATACGTTATATAACTGGCATAAAATATTCGTCTCTTTTAAATTATTTTTTTTTTTTACTAGCAACAACAAAAAAGACTAAAAATATATGCAGACAAAATAAAATGCTTACCAGTATCAAAGACATTTACTTTGAAATATACAATATAGTACGTATATATATGTCTTTCAATTGTTGTTTCAAGGTTCTAATTTTCTTTTTTTTTTCTTTCTAAACTGAAACGAAACTAAACATTTACGCATTAAGCCATAAGACACTTAAACTCTTGCGAACAAAGCGAACTGATAATGAGACAGTGAAAGCTTGTGTTCGTTGTTGAGATTTTTCTTTTTTACTTAGGGCTCGATTATGCTTCAACTGTTGAACGTCACACTATTCGTGATTTTACCGCGGTTAAGTTAACCCTTTGAAGCGCAACCCTTTCCCAATACTGAAAAAAGGGCAGCTGTTGCCACCGCTCGACTTAAATACCAGCAAGATGGCGGACGATAGAAACGTTCATCGCGTGCCACAGATCTAGAGACCTTTTTTGACGACAGCTGGCTGTGCCGGGCACAGCCAGCTGCTGCAACTATTTTCATAGAAATCAAATCTGTTTTTCGTGACTGGCAACAGTCAAAACGTCAGAGTTTGGTGTTCCAAGAGTGAGAACACTGCGCGTTAAAGGGTTAAAAGGAATTCCTATGTTCAAAATTGGACAAATCCCTCAGTGGTTGCCATTCTTGGGCAAAAGGAGTGAGTGAGAGCGAACACGAGATAATGCCACGTTTATTCGAAAATGTGAATGAAAAGTATAAGTACGCTCTCAGAAAATCTCGTGTTCATACAACAGTTTATTCCTCGTTTGTCATTGAATAGTTTCCGTACACTATGGAAAAACAATATTTCTGTGAATTTTTTTTTTCTATTATCTTAAAAAGAGGGAAAAAAATCTCTGAATCTGAAGAAGTTTCTACAATGAGAGGAGAAAGAATGAAACATGTATTTGTCAAATAACGGAGATATTCCGGCAGCACCTCTGCAAGGAAAAATGCCGTGATTTGAAAAAATAATTTTTTAGATTGCGTCTTTACATACTAATTTATCAACAAAAAACACTGAAAAAAACTGGTGTTAAAAGATGATATAAATAAAAGTTTGTAAATGGACACACATCTGTTCGCCTTCGTTTTGTTTATCTTTCAGTGCCCACAATTCTGTGAGATTTTGCTGTCAGCTGGTGAAGACAAAAGATTTTCTTCGGTCGAAATGATAGTTCTGATTAAGATAAGTGACTGCTTGTGCGTGTATATTTAAAAAGTTTTATTTGTATATCAGCACTAATTTATTCTTAAGTTCCCAATGAATAATTTCCGTACTTCTTCGAAACGTTATATCTCTGTGACTTCTTCCCGTCAATCTGATGAAGTACAGATTTCTTAGAAGTTTCTTCAATTAGCAGGAAAAAATTGAAACGAATATTCGTCAAATAAAGGGGACATTCTGGCACCACTGCTGGCAGTAAAATTTCCGTGATTTGATATATAATTTTTGAGAGTGTATATAACTCAAATTTCCAGTTTGTTCACACTGCTCTTAAAGCATTGGATTTAAAAATTCGAATTATGGCGTCAAAAAATATATATTGCTAAACAAAAAATATAGGTTGTTTTTCAAGTAAAAAAAAGTAAAGTAAAATAAAAAATAAATATGATCCATATTTTACATTTTTTTTTTTAGATTTACGATGGAAAAAATACCTTTTCGGAATAAACATTATAGTTATCTACCCTATATTTACTATCCCCATATCAATCCTATATTAGTTAAGTTCCAATCAATGAAATCACATTTAATTTTTCTATTTTTGTCTTAACTTTTTTATATATGAATATGTCTACCTTAAATATATTGTAGAGGCGATTGCATAGTATTTTCCTACTTTCTACAAACGATGATGTTTGTGTGTCCGTGTGTGTCGGTAGCGTTACGGACAAACTGATATACGTAGAAACACCTAATTCTGTACGCAGGATGTTCTAAAGATGATCTTGCGCAACTCGAAGCGCTTTTCTTTTATTCGGCCTAGAGAGATTTTATTTCATATTTTATGGATTTTTGAGCGATTTTTAGTGTATATTGACCCATAGGAGAAGAGAGAATATTTATGAGGAAACGGTTGTCATCCCACCGAATAGAAGAGAAAATTAACAAAAACACAGTTTGTTCTGAATGCTTAACATTATTTACTGATTTTAGAGATTTTTTTCAAGGAAACTCTACATCTATCGGAAATTTTCGTGAATTCAGTTTTAAATTGTCGCATCTTAAAATCTATCTTTCAGAATGCTTTATGCATTGGTCAGATTATAAAATGCAAATTCAACCCTCTTTTAAACTTTAGACGAAATAAAAATATAAATTTGAAGATTTTTTATGAATTTTAGAATGAAATAGCATTTTAAATTCAATTAGCTGCTGCGTAGAAGTTTCGCTACTTAACCATTAAATTTTGGTTTTCGTCGCCTAAGTAACACAAATGTGAAAACTGAGCATTTGAAAATAGAGGAAAAAACAACAATAATTTCAAATGTGGTTTCAAGTTTTAAATGGCAACAGATATCTCTGTCACTTTGATGTGACGAGTTTTAACGCACATTTGAAATCCATTCAAGTTGATAGATTCTGTCATAAAAAATCACGCCATGAATGAATTAGCAAATTCTCGAATTTCCGATTAATTGAGGAGCTATTGATCAAAATTTATGGTTATGTATCATTTACGAGTTTAAATTCTCGCATCTTGAAATGTGTCAGTCAGAATGTTTTTTTTTTTTTTTTTTTTTTTTTTAGATTTTTCAGATAATAAAATGCGCATTCAGATCGTTATTTTTTTTTTTATGGGGCTTACGTCACAGTTATAATTTTTTACGAAGAAACATATATTCGCTCAAATTGAGAAATCCAGACCCTTTTCTGTAAGTAATGGTAATCTTCCAATGGTAATCTTCCAAGTTATGATCTTACCTGGTTTTATTTTTAACCGGTTCCTTATAAGGGAATCTGAACGATCCTATTAAAGTTCAATTTCTAAATACAAGAGTAAAACAAACGCACATCTGGTTTTGCAGACGACATTGACGCACACGATTTTCCATAGTAGCAACTACCCTTCCCCGGATGCCAAG
The DNA here is from genome assembly GCA_038373885.1 of Cheiracanthium punctorium. NCBI lineage: Eukaryota > Metazoa > Arthropoda > Arachnida > Araneae > Cheiracanthiidae > Cheiracanthium > Cheiracanthium punctorium. The sequence goes on from JAWZYV010008341.1 coordinate 808,322, forward strand.
TTTTATACAGAATGTTACGGAATGTTCAACGGATCTGGACCAAATTTGGCACACTGACTAAGTAGGACAAGAGAAAGCTAATGTCGTAAAAATGAAGTTAGTCGGATTAATAGTTTTGGAGTTACTTTATATTTTGTGCAATTTTCAGTCACTTTTTCCTTCTCGGAGGCGTCCTGTGAATGAAGGGGAAAACACTCATTTCTCTCGCGTTCTTTATTCTCAAGGTAATTCCGGCGCGCTTCAACTATGATGCGACTAGTCATGATATGAAGCGCGTTGCCATAGCAACTAGGTGTAAGCGACAGCACGAAACGAACATGAGCAGCGCGCGGAATACCTCCCGCGCGCAAGAATAACGATTAGTACGCATGCGCGAGTTGAGCGGAGATTAGATCTTTTGAGTCCATCACTGTCCTTGTACGGTTTGCTTTTCTGCTAGGAGGGCTTCCGCCAGAGACAGGCGGCGATAGTTACACATCGGTCTAGCTCAAACCATACGGGTGTAGGGGTGGGGACACTGGCGGAATTTCTGATATCAGGCAGGATGTAACTTTTAGAATGGATTGTGAATCTGACGGTATATATTTATGTATTTAAAATGTAGTTAATTTCTTTAGTTCTCTTTGCAAAAAACAAAATAAAACAAATCTTTGAGTTAAATTTCATGTAATAATTGACTTTTGTCAGTTATAAAGTTCATTTTTTATCGTTGCAGAGGGAAGATTCACACCCCTTTCCTTTACAATCTCATACCGAGGACTGGACTCTATTTGTTTTTAGTAGTTGCGCAGGTATTAGTGATAAATGACTGAATACAGACACTTAGAGGGGGGAGAAGCCTAGCCATGCCACATTCCCGGTAACCTCTGTACGCTATCAGCTGCCGTATTCAATTTTTTTAGTTGCAGCGGGAAGTCCAATGTTCTTTTTTATTATTGCAACGGTAGGATTCATATCCCTTCCCTTTAGAATCTATACATAAGATCAATGCCCATTTATCTTCCATTGCACGGGCAACGCCGGGTCACACTGCTAGTGACATATATAATAAAAATTTGAGTTTCCTACCGTGCAAATAACGGGCACGCTGCTAGCATTAACTATAGAAGTAGTGCAGTGTTTTATGAATTTTATGACTATAAAATTATAATTATGAAAATGATAGTAAAATGATAATGATACCGGAATGGTAAACTCTACTGTTTTGCAACTTCAACATATTTATAAATACTTCTCAGCATAAAAATAATTTTATATTAAAATCAAACGGTGTGCTTTATCTTAAAACTTTACGGAAATATATCATTTTACTTATTTTTGATATTTTATATGCGCTTTTTTCTAAGGATTTCTCAATAAGTAATTAAATCAAATAAGATTTATAAATTAATAATAAAATCACATGTATAATTTTTGAAAATTAGTGAATTTAAAGTGAAAATGCATTGTTTTGTATATTTATGATGTCGCATTCTGTTTGTCTCTAAAAAAATATTTAATTGTATTCTTAATTACGTTCGTTGAGGAATAAATTTTCGAAAAAAATTCCCTTTAAAATTGTTTTCGTTTTACTTTTAAAAATT